>PVIU01018210.1:0-39646 GCA_004026605.1 Ondatra zibethicus
AAAAATACCATTGAAATGCCAAAATAAAAAGAATCACCAAAAAAATTGTTTATTTTTATTTTTTGAAACAAACTGTCCTTCTGTAACTAGGTGTGAGGGTTTGAAAGAAAATGGCCTGCAAAGGGAGTGGCACTATTAGGAGGTGTGGCCTTCTTGGAGTAGGTGTCACTGTGGGGGGGGACCATTTCCTGTTGCCTGAAAGATATAGGACTCTCTGCTATCTCTCCAGTACCATGTCTGTCTGCATGCCACCATGATGATAATGGATTGAATCTCTGAACTGTAAGTGAACCACACAATTAAATGCTTTCCTTTAGCCAGGAGGTGGCGCACGCCTTTAATCCCAGCACTTGGGATGCAGAGACAAGTGGATCTCTGTGAGTTCGAGGCCAGCCTGGTCTACAGAGTGAGTCCCATGTCAGGCTCCAAAGCTACACAGAGAAACCCTGTCCCAAAAAAAGAAAACATTTTCCTTTATAAGAGTTGATGTGGCCATGGCGTCTCTTCACAGCAATAGAAACCCTAACTAGGAACCAGGACTTGCCTCACAGTCACCGCCCTTCCTGCCTCTGCCTCCCACATGCTAGCATTGTGGGTGTGAGCCCTGGCACCTGATTGTTTACCCTTTCTTAAAGCAGGGATATTTGGGATCATTTGGTGTTACAGGAGTTATTTGTATGTTTGGTTATTTATCCCCTATCAAATACCCAGTTTGAAAATACTACCTCCTATTCTGTAGGTTGCCTTTTCATTTGTGGCTTGTTTTTGTTTTGATTTGTTTTATGTTGAAGCTTTTTAGACTGTTATCTTGCTTGTCCTGTTGTGCCTTTGGTATTACACGTAGGAAATCATTGCTAACCCAAATGCCATAAAGAAATGTGTGTGTTAGTTTATTTTATTTGTTTTGCTTTTAAAATGGGATCTCTTTGTGGAACTGAGGCTAGCCTCAAACTTGTTATTCTCCTGCCTCAGCCTCCCAAATATCTGGGATTACAGGTGTGCACCACCATCCACCATGCCTGGCTTTTACTTTTTTTCATTTTTTCTTTTCTTTTTTAAGACAGTGCTTTCCTGGAACTCATATATGGCTTCATATGGCTCTAAACTCACAATTCTCTTGTCCCTACCTCCTGAATGCTGAAAATTAATTTGTTATCTGCACTGTAGGAAGACAATCTGACTTCACTCTAACCCAGGAGTATCAGTTTTCCCCAGCATCATGTGTCAAGGAGACTATCCCTTTCTTATGCATTCTTGGGACCCTTGGTCAAATATCATTTAAGCAACATCCAAGGGTTTATTTCTGGGCTGTTTCCAAGGAGATTTTGTGAGCATCTCCTTCTCTCAGAAGGGTGTGGGAAGTCTGGCTCCGTAAGACATTACTGTTTTCTCCTGGGCCTTCCTTTGCTTTGATGGTATTGATAATTAATTTCCAAGGCCATTATTTTCACATTGGAGAAACCTCTAATTTTCCTTTTGAATTTCTCAAAAGCTTGCTGCTTATGACATATTAGAAGTCAGAGTGGAGAATGCTACTGTTAACAATGACTCATCTTGTAAATCTTTAGTAACCATAGTTCTTACATGGTGCTAACTTTGATTCCAAGTCTGTAAACATTGTATATATTACTTAATCCTTATACTTTATAATAACCTCGTGGAGTAACCTAATGAGATACCAGAATCACTTACTGTAAGATACTGTCCATTTAAATACTTCTCATTATTTATTTACTATCAAGACAGAAAATCAAAGTCAGGGTTTGTAGCTCCTGCTTCTAATCCCAGCACTTGTGAGGCTGGAGGAAGTGGATTGCCACAACTTTGGGGCCAACCTAGGCTACATAGCAAATTTCAGACAAGCTTGCACTACAGGGATGGGGAAACCTTGTTAGCCAATTATCTTTAAGAGGTGGAGCCCAGGTAAGGCGTGGTTTTCTGGGACCCAAGGAAAAACCTGTGCACAGCCCAGGTGCGCTCTCTCTCTCTCTCTCTCTCTCTCTCTCTCTCTCTCTCTCTCTCCCTCCCTCCCTCCCTCTGCCATTCCTGGAGGACACTGCTGTGCTTGGATTTCTCATTTCCTGTTTCATGAGGTTTCCCCCTATAATAAATAAAAATATAATTGTTGTATCCTTTAGCTAGCCTGGTTATTTCAACACAGGATGAGACTCTGTAAAACAAAAACAGGGAGGCATGGTGGCCTATACCTGTAATTCCAGCACTTGGAGGATAGAGGCAGGAGGATTAGGAGCTGAAGGTCACCCTTAGCTGCTGAGTGAGTTCAGGGGCAGCTTTGTTACAGGAAAGGGAGAAAAAGAAGGGGGGGGCAAGAAAATAAAGAGAAAGAGGAGACTGGACATGCATACCTGTAATCCCAGAAAACTAGGCAGGAGGATCTCAAATTCTAGGCCAGCCTGGGCTAAATAGCAAGATCAAAGCAACTTCAACTGTATAATGGAACCTTGTCTCCAAAGAGCTTCCAAAGCAGCAACAGACACTTGTCACACATTAGAAATTATAGCTCCACTCTGTGGCTGTGTCTTTACTTCCCATCTCTTCAGTGAAAAGCACAGAGATGTGCATTCACTGTAACCACGTGGAAAGAACAGACAAAGGGAGCATAAAGGGATGCCATGGTTTTCCAGAAGTCGTGTAATTACCAGCTTAATCAGACCGATGACCCACTGTGTTTGCTTACTCACTTTATTTTGTGGGTGCCAGTGGTAGAACCCTAGGTCTCATGTGGTAGGCAAGCACTCTACCGTGGAGACACATTTGACTCCAGACTTTGATCTCAGGAACCTGGTCTTAGAGTCAGTATTTTTGCCACAAAGAGAACTTCAGAGTTGAATAAGAGAATTCTCTACTCAGCTTCACCAGCTATCCCATTCCCACTAGCACAAATTCCCCAAGAAAGGAAGCCCTACTATGCAATTTAGAAATTTATTTTGGGGCTGGGAAAATGGCTCATTCGTGGAAATGCTTGCTACAGAAGAGTAAGGACCAGATCTGAGACCCCTAACATCCATGTAAAAAGCCAGGTGTAGCAGTGTGCACCTGGAAGTCCAAACCTGAAATATGGGAGGATCCCTGGTGAATCTCAGGCTCAGTGAGAGACGTGTCTCAAAAAATAAAATGATGTGAAAAATGATTGAGTAAAATACTAAATATCAATCTCTGCCCCCATGAGTATTCAAACACAAACATCTATTAAAATCAGCCAGGCAGTGGTGGCACACACCTTTAGTTCCAGCACTTGGGAGGCAGAGGCGGGAGGATCTCTGTGAGTTTTTTATTTAATGTTTATTACGTTATTTATTCTTTGTGCATAGACATGTGGAGGTTGGAGGTCCACCTTCCAGAGTCCGTTCTTCCACACGCAGGTCCCAAGAATCAAAACAAGACCGTTAGACTTGGAGGCAAGCACCTTTACTTGATAAGACATCTTGCAGGTCCGAAAACCTACTTTTGAACATTCACTAATTGAAAAATAGTGCTCCTGTATTCCAAGTCTGTGCTTCATCTATGCTTTGGGACCACACATAACAAATTGAACGTCTTTTTTTGTGCGGCAATGTGAGGAACAGACTTTGCCAACTGTTTTAAAGAAGGGGCTTCATTTTAAGCCATATAGTGAGCAAGGCTGATCTCAGCTCCGGAAATGTGAAATGTGCAGTGATAGCAGGAATTTGAACAGATGCCCTAAAAATCGCCAATAAAGGAGCTAGGGAGCAGGGCCATAAAATTTACTGAGGTCCAGATGTTCTTGGGAAGCATCCTGTCCTTGAAGACACCTTGTCAGTAATTTATGGTTCTTTGTTAGGTTTTCATGCCCAAATACTGACCAATGGTTTCAGAAACTGCCTTACCCTATGCCCTCGTTACCCAGTTCCAAGACGACAGGACATGAACTCCCTGCTTACAGTGTTTCCCCTTTAAAAGTTTTGCCCTCCCAGGGCTCCCTGTCATGCTTTCCACACCCATCTTGCTGGGGTGCTGGAAAGGTGTGGGTCCAAACTTGAGTTTGTATACTTAAAAAAACCCTCATATAATTTGCATTGGCAATCCAGCTCTGTGAATTTATTTGGGGACCAGAAACTTGGGCATAATAACAATGTCTTAGTTTCGTTTTCCCCAACAATGTGGCAGCTCAATGGATTTCAGTCATATTTTCTGAACACTTACCACATAGCTTCAACAGAGGATGGAAAGGGTGAAGTAGAGGACCCATATTAGTATTCAGGCATCTATACCGACCTACCCTTAGGGTCCTGAAAAGGTATGTCTTCAGCTGCAGCCACTAAGAGCACCTCAATGCATGTTCGCTATGCTCCCTTTTAAAAGGTGGGCCTTGCCCATCTCCGGTTAGTTCTCTCTCTCTTTTTCTCTCTCTCTATCCCCAGGGACCATTCTCTGCCCCTCCACCATCTCTGCCCCCTTCCTTCTCCAATTTTCTCCAATGTGAGCCTCATTGCATGGCATGACTTCCCAGCGTTTTTTGAATGACAACACCCACTCCTATGGAATTCATAAAAAGGTAAGAACTTAGCTCTATATTGGAAATAATTTCCACACAAATTAAAGGTGGTAAATGAGAAGTTTAGATAATGAAATTTAAATGAATGATATCACCTCTGAAGGAGGAGCAGGAAGTCTTCATGGAGAAAGAAGCAGGTAAGATGAAATTTATTATCTCTGTGTCTGGACTGACATCAGACTGAGACCCATAGGGTGACCATGGTAGGTTATTTTGGTTGTTTTCCTGGCTAGTTTTATGTCATCTCTACACAAACTAGAATCATTTGGGTGAGGGAACCTCAATTTAAAAAAACCAAAAAAGCCTCCATAAGAGTCAATGGTAGGCGCAAAAGACAATAAGGGTATTGTCTTAATTAGTGAGTGACTGGGGTTGGGGTAGAGGGTCCATTATGGGTGGGGATACCCCTGGTCTTATGGTCCTGGATTCTGTAAGAAAGCCGTGAGGAACAAGTCCCTAAGCAGGCCTTCCTCCATGGCCTCTGCATCAGCTCCTGCCTCCATGTTCTCACCTTGTTTGAGTTCCCCCCTTGGCTTCCCTCAATGGACTGTGACTCAGGATTTATAAACCAAATAAACCACGTTGTTTTGGTCATGGTGTTTCTTCATGCCAACAGTAACCTTAACCAAGCCAGGAATCAATATTAGAGTCATGGGATGTTGCTGTGACAGATTTGACCATGTGTTTTGGGGAGGACTGTGAAAGGACTTTGGAACTTTGGGCTAGCAAAGTCATTGAGTGCTCAGAACTTGGCAAGGTATCCTGTGGAAACTCGGAAGAAAAGCGTGTGGAGAGAAATTCAGATGGAGGAGATCTGGCTTGTGAAGTTCAGGATTCATGTAAAACTCTATTGAGCACTCAGGAGGCAGAGGCAGGTGGATCTCTGTGAGCTTGAGGCCAGCCTGGTCTACAAAGTGAGTTCCAGGACAGCCAGGGCTGTTACACAGAGAAACCCTGTCTCAAAACAAAACCAAAACCAAAAACAAACAAACAAACAAAACCGCCCAAAACCCATCAACAACAGCAAACAAAACCAAAACCTTCTAGTGAAGCTGTGGCATATTTTGAATTCCCAGTTGATGGTTCTGGTCAGCTGTAGTTAACAAGAGACCAGAATCAGTAAGGTGAAAGCTTTGCTGGAACAGCAGCACTAGGAGGGCACAGGAGCTGAGAAACTGACAGTGACTAGGAAGAGACCAGCATCCCTGAGGTGAAATCTCCAGGGGGGGGTTTCCTCAGGGGTGGTACACAGAAGTAGGTTCCGGAGGAAGCCAGACTCCCAGATGGTACTGGTTTTGAAGGCATGGAGGGTTCATGGGGAGCAGCTGAGGTTTAGCACTGGGAGAAGTTGGAAGAAGCCACTATTTAAGGTGGAGCCACAGTAGCAGCTGAGGAGCCAGGATTGAAGGGGTCGTGCAGAGAAGCTGAGGCTTCGGCACCATGAGGAGAGCCCAGGAAAGGCTACTTACTGATGACAGTGGAGCCCAGTTGCCCCATGAGACACAGGACTTTGGAGATACCAGTGCCGTGGGATGACAGCCAAGACAGTAGCAGCCATGGAATAGAGCCAGCCTGAGCTTGTGAGACAAGCCATGTGTGCTGTGGGAGGAGATAGAAGACCGTGCATGAGGCCCAGAAGTCTGACACTGCACTTTACACAGCTGGATTTTTGTTTGTCTTTGATCTGATTGTGACTCTGTCCTGGTTCTTCCCTCTTGGAATAAGGATTTATTTTGATTTTATAGGAGCTCACAGTTGAGAGACTTTGATCTTTCAAAGAGAGTTTGGGTTTTTAAAGACACAATTTGTTTTTGTTTGTTTGTTTGAGACAGGATTTCTCTTTGTAAACTTGGCTGTCCTGGAACTCACTCTGTAGAGCAGGCTAGCTTCAAACTCACAGAGATCTGCCTGCCTTTGCCTCCTGAGTGCTGGGATCACCTCCTGGCAAAGGAACTGAATTGCAAGGTGTTTGAATTTGTAAAGACTGTGGAATTTTAAGTTTGTGATTGTTAAATTGGGAGTTTAGGCCCCAGCCCCTTGCATCTATCCTAGCCCCCTGACCCTGAGAGTTAGCACTCTGGACTCCAAATCCCAGCAGGCCAGGTCCTGACCCCTCCCTGGGGAGGAGGTCAGGACCACTTCCAAGAATATTTAAGTGAACTCCCAAAAGAGGACCACGTGGTCTCCTTTTCTTCCTCCCGGTGGGGCTTCCTGGTTCCCCCTCGGGGCACCCGAGAGCGCAGAACTCCCATTAAACCTGGATATCTCTTAATTTGGCTTGTTTTGATTTGGCTTGACTGGGAATTTGCATCAGCGGAGAGCTCGCGTTAGGAAAATATTCCTAACAGTGTTATGTTTTATATTGTGATATTTATTAGTGAGATTTCTGGAGATGAACAAAAAAGAGGTTATTGTTAAATAGTGTTGTATTGTACTGGTGTGTCAAGTTGACCAGAGTCAATTGGCCTGGCTAGTTTTATGTCAACTTGACACAAGTGTTGGGAATTTTTCCTAAGGCAAGCTCTCTGCCAACACAAAATCCCAATCAAGCCAAATCAAAACAAGCCAAATTAAGAAATATCCAGGTTTAATGGGATTCCTGAGCTCTCGAGAGGCCCTGAGAGGGGAATTGGGAGGCCACGAATGTGACCATGAGGAGGAAGGAAAAGGGACCGGGTGTTTCTCCTTTGGGAGCTCACATAAATACTCTGTGGGCGTGGTCCTGACCCATGGTTCAGGACCTCGCATGCTGGGATTTGGAGTCCAGACCAATACAACTCTCAGGCCTGGGGGCTGGGATAGTTGCGAGGAGCTGGGGTCTACGCTCCCAACTTAACAAGTTAAAGTCATCTGAGAGAAGGAAACCTCAACTGAAAAAAAACGCCTCCATAAGATGGAGCTATAGGCAGGCAAGACTATGGGGCATTTTCTTAGTGATTGAGGAGGAGGGCCCAGCCCATTGTGGGTGGAGATACCCTAGTCAGGTGGTCCTGGGTTCCATGAAGATGAGGAGGCTATGAGGAGCAAGGCAGAAAGCCACACTCCCCCTGGCCTCTGCATCAGCCCCTGCCTCCATGTTCCCACTGGGTTTGAGTTCCTGCCTTGGCTTCCCTCAGTGAACTGTAATTTGGGAGGTGTAAGCCAAATAAACCCTTTCCTCTCCACGTAGCTTTTGCTGATGGTGTTTCATCATAGCAATAGCAACCTTAAGACAGTCGTCAACTTAATTGGATCTTGACTCAACTGGGCAAGTCTGTGAGGGTGTTTTCTGGATGGATAAACTGAAAGGTGAAAAATTATCTCCTAGTGTGGACAGAACCTTCCAGTGTCAGCCCATATAGAGGAGGGGAAAGCGGGGCTGTGATTCTGTTTGCTTGCCCTCACTTCCTGCTGATGAGTGCATCTACTCTGCGCTGCTGCTACCACTGCCGCTGCCTCCTTTTGGGACATCAAAACCCAGTCCCGGGGTCTTCCAAGGATGAATGAAGACTAGAAGTTCTCTGAGAATCCTCCAGGCCTTGTCCTCAGCCTCTCCCATGTGCAGACAGCTACTGTGGGGCCACCCAGCCGGTGTCATATAAGGCAATCTAATAAATCCCCTCTGTAATAGATAATTCTGTCAGTTTTGTTCCTCTGTCCTGCCTAATGCAGGGACAGCCGCTCCCTGAGGTGCTGGCGGGTAAAACATTGTTAAAATCTGTTACTACAGTGTTAATGACTAGTTCTTTAGGTGAGTACTCCTTTGGTGTTCAGCTTCCTAAATAATCACAGATGCTGGGACTAAGGCAATTTGACTCCCTAATTAGTCACTATCAGGCTCCCCCTTGCTGCCCTGATGCCTTGAGCAAAGGCTTATCAGTCTAACACCAGTCAGATTGCCTTATCCAGCACTATTTGTCTTGAACTCCCCTAGAGATACCTTGAGACACCCCCACAAGGATTGCAGCTGATGATCCCAGCTCCTGGGGGCATAGACAGTCTGTGTGAAATAACCGTGTACAGAATTTTGTTATCACGAGCCTTGATAACCTCTAGGTAACCCTATAAGAAGTAGACTATTATGTATTCTAGACCAATTGGATGTGTGTGGGGGGCACTTAGTTAGGTTTTCTATTGTTGTGATAAATACCTTGACAAAAAGCAGCTTGGTGAGAAAATGGTTTATTTCATCTTACAGCACTCAGGTCACAAGTTCATCACTGAGCGAAGTCTGGGCGAGAATTCAAAGCAGGAACCTGGGAGTCAGGAAATGAAGCTGAGACTATGGAGAAATGCTACATACTCTTCCACTATGGCTTGCTCAGTTCGCTTTCTTATACAACTCAGGACCACCTGACTTGGGGTGGCACTGCCCTCCCACATTCATTATTAATCAAGAAAAGTCCTCACAGACTTGCCCACAGGCCACTCTTGTGAAGGCGTTTTTTCTCAGTGGAGAGTCCCTCTTCCCAGATCTGCCCTGGTTTGTATCAAGTTGGCAAAGGTCATCAGCGCTAGGCGGTGGTGGCACACACCTTGAATCCCAGCACTCAGGAGGCAGAGACAGGTGGATCTCTGTGAGTTCAAGGCCAGCCTGGTCTACAGAGCTAATGCTCTGTAGAAAAACTATGCTCTCATTCCTGTTTATAATTAAATCTGTTTCTCAAGGATTGGGCTATGCCCTACCTGTGACCTTAACTACAAGGTTTCTATACTGCCTGTTCCAGGAAATGGCAACCATGTTTTTGTTTCAAAAAGTTGTTTATAACCATCTTATAACCCTACTTTGTTTCCAGAGATAATTATGACTGCCTTGTTATGGTTGCCTTGTTATGGTTGCCTTGTTATGGCTGCCTTGTTATGGCTGCCTTGTTATGGCTGCCTTGTTATGGCTGCCTTGTTATGGCTGCCTTGTTATGGCTATCTGACAGTCATACCTTTGTTTCAGGAGGTTGTTATGCCTAACTTGTTACGTTTATTTATGTTCTGCTCCTGTAACTCCGCCTATTTTGCCAACCCAATCCATTTGGAAACCCCCTACCCCTGAGCTATAAAAACCTTGTCTTCCTCACATCCAATGCTGACCTCTTGAATTCTGCCGTGGGGGAGGCAGCCCGTGTACATGAATAAAAAAGTTTGCTTTAATGAATTGCTTGCTTTAATTTGACCATCATGATTTGGGTCAGTAGTCTTTCTCCTCGGATCTTTGGGATTAACATCACCTAATCAGTGTTGCTGGCATCCTTTCCTGCAGCATTGTACACTAAAAACGACTTCAGTTTCACTGGTCTCTTGATTTTCTTCCAACTGCAACCTTTCCCACCTACCTCTAAGAGGGAGCACCATGCTTGGTGGACGGATCACTCTAACTGGAGCTAAGAGACAAGGCTATGACTGGTCCAAAGCACAGGCCTCGATGACTGTGATTGGTGCGAAGAGACAAGGCTGGCAAACGAATGGCTCTGATTGGTCCAAACACCCCTTTGCCTGCCGGACAGACATTGCGGACTGACTCAGTCAGCAGCTCGTAGCTCCTTTCCTTCTGTGGTAGTGCACATTAGGCTCTCTAAGAGACTCACCACATGTCTGCAAAATGGGTCGGCAGGTAAAAGTGCTTGCAGCAAACCCTGCGGACCTGAATCTCATCCAGAAACCCACAGCAGAAGGAGAAAACCAAGTTGTCCTCTGACTCCACTCCCAGGTGTGGTATTCCCACACTACCCCCGACTGATGATAAATACAATAAATTTAAAAACTCAATCTCTCAACCAGGCATGGTGGGGCAAGTCCAGCACTCAGGAGGCAGAGGCAGGTGGATCCCTGTGAGTTCGAGGCCTCAAGGCCAGCCTGGTCTACAGAGTGAGTTCCAGGACAGTCAGAGCCACATAGAAAAACCCTGTCTTGTAAAACCAAAAGAAAAAAAAAAAGGTCAGGTTTTCAGTTTATCTTAGTTTATCTTTTCTTGCCAACTTTTGGGAGTTCTGGCTGTGCTGTAATAGGTGGTGGCGGCAGCAGTAGCCACAGCAGAGGCACCAGGCGCAGAGTGGGCTGGAAGTTTAAACAGCTGGCAATCCATGCTGCTGTGAAAGTAACAAGATAGCTTATTGTTTGACCACCGAAGCAATCACAATGGTGGTTCTGGCAACTCATTATTAGTTTGCGGTTGCTGACTCAGGCTCCCAAGCGCCCAGGACACATATCCATCCTACACTCAGTTTCTGGACCTCACACCCTGGCTTTGGTACCCAGTCCCAAAGGTTGAGAAAATGGCAGCAGTCAAGACAATATGCTAATCCCACCCCTCTCCATGGGTGTTGGTGCTTGTGACTGAGGCTGTGCTGGTACCCAGTTCCCCTGGCTCCTGAGCAGTGGAAGGTCCCCGGTTTGTACCCTGTCTCCACATGTATTGTCCCTGCACAGGCAAGGACTCCGAGTTGTCCTGGCAGTGGCCACTGAACTGTCTGAAGAAGCAGCTGACTGGCTCAACAAGGGATAGGAAAAAGATAGGAAGCCGAAGGAGAAAAAGAGAGGGAGGGGAGGAGCCAGAGGAGCTGAGACCAAAGAGGGATAAATGGCTATAAGGAACCTCAGAGGAGATGCTGAAGCCTGGGTTACTAGATGTCGGGGTCCGTGGCCCCAACGTAGAAACTATTTTTCCCTAACTCAACCGGTACAGAGGTGCCATTATGTCAGGGGCCATGGTCCCAACATAGATACTATCACTTTTCCCTAAGTGTACTAGTACAGAGGCGTGAGAAAATAACGAGACACAGTCACAGAGCCATATCGGAAAGGCATCTCAGGCTCCATTCATCCTGAAGATCTACCTGCGTTTATTATACAAAACACCTTTTATCCCCCAGGTAAACTCATTAATATTCTCTTTCCGGGGGATGCGGGGCTACCAAAACACCTGCAACTTAAGCCACCAGCCTTGGAATCAACACTTCTTCCCAGGCAATCTACATAATAATAAAGGAGAGGGAGCCATACATCAGGTGGCTAGCTTGTTTGGCAGGTTTGCAGCTGCCTTGGAAATTAAGCATGGCCAGAGAGCCTGCCTGCAAATATCTTGTATGAAATATGGGCCCACAACTAGAACAATTCCAGACAGCTCTTGAGTCCTCAGAACCCAGGGTGTTATACATGAGATCCAGTAGTACTGGATGTTACCAAAGGCTAGTGGTCCCACGTAACCCTTGTAGCACAGAGCACCCCAGGTTTCTGAAGCATGCATAAGGACTGGAACCCTGGTGCTTCGGTCTCCTGCTGCTACCCTCACTGTTCCCAAACGAGTTCATGAGCCCCTATAAAAGGGGAAGTGGGACATCATGGTCCCATTTTCAGTTTTTTATGGCTTTTTGCCTTCAGCAAGTGTCCATCTCCTTATGGCTTTTAAAAAAAGATTTATTGTAGCCTTAATTATGCGTGGATGTGCTTGTTAGCTTTTTTTTTTGCCAATTTGACACAGCTAGAGCCATCTGGGAAGAGGGAGCCTTAACTAAGGAATTGCTTCCATCCTATTGGCATGTAGGCAATTCTGTGAGGCATTTTCTGTACTACTGACTGATGTGGGAGGGCCCAGCTCACTGTAGGCAGTGCCATCCCTGGGCAGATAGATGGTCCTGGGTGTTATTTTAAAAAAAAAAAAGCAAGTGAGCAACCTCTGGGGAACCTTCTGGGGACCCATCAGATTCCAACCACAGTCATTCCTCTGTGGGACAATCTCAAACCCATTCCCTGTGACCCAGCTGGTATTTTGTACTCCCCTTGCAAATAGTTCCCTGGACAGTGCTTTGATAACTGGACTAATAGATTGTTATAACGAAAACAAGTTATACACACATAAGATAATTACATTATTAATATTCACATATAGATATTAACATTGTTACCAGAGGTAGGGATCTGGGTTATTTCTAGGTCCTTGGCCCCTTACTTTAAAGAAATAGACATGAAGGCTCACATAGATTTAGAAATGCAGAAAAGGAATTCTATACCAAGGAAAATAATAGAACAGATTGGCTACTCTGTCAGGAGTGAGAGCAGGCCACATGGGTACCAGTATAAAAGGATCCTGACTATTGTTTGGGGCTTCCTTTCATAGGGCTCAAAACAAGGAGGGGTTTGGTTGCTCAGGAGCATTGCTTGGGTGATTTTCTATTTTAATTGACAGATTAAGTTATATAACCACTTTTCTACTACGCATGTCCCTTCCCATAATGCATCTGATTTTAATCATAAGTATACCTAAGTATGCATAAAATAGAAAGTAGGAAATTCTAAAAGTTCACTTACAGAACACAATTTGCCTTACAGCACAAGCCCCCCAAAACTAGTCTAGAATAGATTGGCCTTCCTACCCTCATATCAGACTTATTGGAAATATATTTGAATAGAAACTGTCCAAGTCTGCTGGTTGTTAAGGGGAGGATAAAGTTATTCCAATGTTCAGAGTACTCTGTGCATGTAGCACAATGCAGGTAGGAGGGCAGCTTGCTAACAGATGGCTAGATGCAATGTTTAGAGAGGGATGTGTGCACATCATACATGCAGATAGGATGCCAGGTATTTCACTAGAAGATAGGCATGTGCATGGCCCAAGCCACCCTCATTTTGCTTGGACATTCCCTATGCTTGCCTGTCTCAAAACCTTAAGACCTAAGTTTTCATCATAGTGGTAACCAAGTCCCAGTTAAACCTTTTTCTTTATAAAAGTTGTCATGGCTGGGTGGTGATGGTGCATGCCTTTAACCCCAGCACCTGGGAGGCAGAGGCAGGCAGAGCTCTGTGAGTTCGAGGACAGCCTGATCTACAGAGTGAGATCCAGGACAGTTGCCATGGCCATGGTGTCCCTTCACAGCAATAGAAACCCCAACTAAGACAGACCCCATGAGTTATCCCCTTCCACTTTAGTATGGCTACTTGTTCAGGTCTTGTTTAGGGAGCCATATTGCAGTATCATGGATGAAGCTTCCCTGTCATTTCTATAAGACACGATCTCACAGCATATTTCCTGGTCTTCCAGCTCTCACAATCTTTCCAGTCCCTCTTTGTTGTAAGGGGGAGAGCCTGCTTGTTTGTCCAGGATGCCTGGCTAGCTTAGCCCTGAAATAACCACACAGAAACTGTATTAATTAAAACACTGCTTGGCCCATTAGCTCTAGCCTCTTATTAGCTAACTCTCACATCTTGATTTAACCCATTTCTATTAATCTGTATATTGCCACATGGCAGTGGCTTACCGGGAAAGATTCAGCATGTCTGTCTCTGGAGGCTCCATGGCATTCCTCTCTGACTCTGCCTCCTTTCTCCCAGCATGCCATTTAGTTTCCACTGCCTACCTAAGTTCTGCCTTATCAACAGGCCCAAAGCAGTTTCTTTATTAACCAATGAAAGTAACACAAAGACAGAAGGTCCTCCTATACCACCTCTTCTATGATGTCCCCGAGCCTTAGGGGCAGGAGCTGTGTTGTAGATGTATCCACTAGTGCTGGGGACTCTATGTTTTCTTGTTCTCTGTATTTTGACCAATTGTGGTTTTCTGTTACAATCTCTGTGTGTTGCAAGGAGAAGCTTCTTTGGTGAAGGTTGGGAGCTATGCAAGCCTATGGGTATGTGTAGCCTAACACCTGTACTATGGGATGGTTTGTGAGTTGGGCAAGGGGCTAGAGATTGAAACACACACACACACACACACACACACACACACACACACACACGGGTCACCCTTGAAACAAGAATGCCCACTTTATTATGTTCCAGGGCAGCTTATATAGAGCTCTCCTTGTCTAATGGCTACACCTTAGCTCTTAGGATTTTTCAGCTGCAAGACCACCAAAAACCACTCCCCTGTCATCAGGAACTCATGAGGGTCTTGTGCCCAGAGCAGCTGCAAGAATAGGAAAACAAGTTGTTTACTATGGCAGTCTAGGGTTCATAGAAAATTCAGGGTCTGAGGGTCTGCAGTCCCCAACAGGTATGAGGATAAGTATTAAGAATGCATTCCCTGCTTTGTTTTTGGTTTTTGAGACAGGTTTCTCTGTGTATAGCCTTGCTTGTCCTGGACCTAGGTGTGTAGACCAGGCTGGCCTCAAACTCACAGAGATCCTCCTGCTGCTGCCTCCCAAGTGCTAGGATTAAAGGCCTGCACCACTGTTGTGGGAGCTCCTTCCACTCCTTCATCCAATAGCGTTTAAGATATCAGTCAAATTGGGCATGGCCTCTTACACTATAAATGCAGCTGTAAAGCTTGCACTCACTCTCTTTCTTCTGGATCTCACTTCCAGCTGCTAGACTCTGTTCCTGTTCCCTGCTTGTGCAGAGGACTGTGATCTAGGACAGTGATCTGTAAGTTTCTCCTAAATAAATAACCCTTTATTATATGCAATTCTGAGCTAGTGTGGGGTTATTTTGTAACTTCTGCCATCATCTGGCACCCAAATATGTGGACCAGTCCACACTTTTTGGGATCGGTCCGCCAGCTAAAAGTGTGTATAAATGACATTGTAATTGAGGGATTACTAGACACAGGCATGGATGTGACTATCATTACTCCAGAATCTTGGCATTCAGATTGGCCTCTTCAAGAGGCAGATATTCAGTTCCTAGGAATTGGAACCCAATCTCAAGTAAAACAAAGCACGAGGTGGGTTGAGTACATAGGGCCAGAAGGACAGAAAGGAAGGCTGAGGCCATATGTATCTAATATTACAGTGAATTTATGGGTTTGTGACCATTGTAGCAATGGAATACCCAGGTTAACATTCCTGCAGTCCCCAAAACTCATGTCTCTGGGAAGGATATTATAAAATATTATATAAAAAAGGGTCACCAGCCATTCAGGCTGTACAAGAACACAAAGCAACTAGCAAACTTTCAGAGGTACTAAAAACCTTGCCTTTAAAATGGTTAACTGAGAAACCAATATGGGTTAAACAATGTCTTTTAATGGAAGACAAATTGCAGGCTTTAGAACTGCTGGTACAGGAGCAACTAGATGCTCACTATATTGAAGAATCAACCAGTCCTTGGCATTCTCCTGTATTTGTTGTTAAAAAGAAATCTGTAAAATATAGAATGGTGATAGATCCAAGAGCTGTCAACAAGTTATCCAACATATGAGCCCTCTACAATCTGGAATTCCTCTGCCTTCTCTGTTACCAAAAGGATGGCCACTTATAGTTATTGATTTAAAGAATTGTTTCTTCACTATACCTTTACAAGAAAAGGATCGAGAAAAATTTGCTTTCATAGTGCCTACTTATAATAATTCTCAGCCTACTAGGAGATACCAGTGGACTATCTTCCCACAAGGAATGCTCAGTAGTCCCACCATGTGCTAATACTTTGTAAGTCAGCCATTGGAATAATATGCAAGCAATTTCCTAAGTCTATAATTTACCATTACATGGACAACATTTTGTTATCTGACTCAAATACAGATACTTTAGAAAGAATGTTTGAAGAAGTAAAAAAAGTTTTGCCTAAATGGGGATTACAAATTGCTCCTGAAAAAAAATACAAAGAGGAGATCCTGTCAGTTACTCAGGTTACAAAATAGGTTTACAGAAAATTAGAACACAAAAGGCACAAATTAGGAGAGACTGATTGCGGACTCTTAATGACTTTCAAAGATTATTAAGAGATATTTCCAGTCTACAACTGGCTGTTGGGATAACACCTGATCTAATAGTTCATTTAAACAAAATCTTAGATGACAAAGACTTAAATAGTCCCAGAGAATTAACAGCTGAAGCAGAAAAATAATTAATGGTCATTGAAGAGAAATAGCAGGAGGCACATGTAGATAGAGTGAATCCAAATCTTAATTGTATTCTAATCATATTGCCTTCCAGAATTTCACTTACAACAATTTTAATGCAGAGGGAAGATATTATCTTAGAATGGATCTTTTTACCACATAAACCAAGTAAAAAATTAAAAACACATGTGGAAAAAGTCTCTGAATTAATTATAAAAGAAAAATTGAGACTTCACCAACTAGCAGGTATAGACCCAGCAGAGATTATATTTCCTTTTACTGCTGATGAAATTAAAAAATTATGGGAAGACAATGAACCTTGGCAAAGAGCCTGTGCTAATTTTTTGGGATACATTAATAGCAATTATGCCCAAAGTGATAGAATTAATCTCATAAAGAAAACTTCTTGGATTCTTCCCCTAATTGTACATAATGCACCAATAACTGGAGCCCATACATTTTATACTGATGCAAATAAATCAGGGAAGGCAGGTTAAAAATCAGAGGAATTAAGTGAGGTGGAACAAAGCCTTATAATTCTGTCCAAAGGCAAAATTATGTGCTATTCTCATGGTACTAAGAGATTTTAAAGAACCTCTCAATATAGTTACTGAATCGCAATATGTAGAAGGAGTTGTCTTGTTATTGAAACTGCTGAATGTATACCAGATGATACAGAATTGACTTCATTATTCATACAGGTTTAAGATATAATCAGGAATAGGCTTTGTCCCATATACATAACACACATCTGATCCCATACGGGTCTGCCAGGTCCTCGAGCACAAAGTAATGCAGAAATTGATTGATTATTGATTGGAAGTGTGCTGAAGGCCTCAGAATTTCATAAAAAACATTATATCAATAGCAAAGGTTTAAAGAAAGAATTTTCTATTACATGGCAACAAGCCAAGGACATTATAAAGAGATGTCCTACTTGCTCTTTACCAAACACCATTACCAGCAGGGAGTAACCCAAAGGGTACTCAAAGGAATGAAATCTGGCAGATGGATGTGCTCCACTTTACAGATTTTGGAAAATTAAAATGTGTACACTGCAATATTGACACTTATTCAGGTTTTCAATGGGCAACTGCCTTGAGCTCAGAAAAGGCTGATTCAGTAATCATGAATTTATTAGAAGTTATGGCCATCATGGGTATACCTGCACAAATAAAGATAGACAATGGTCCAGCTTATGTCTCTTAAAAAATGAAACAGTTTTTTGCTTATTATAATATAAAGCATATTACAGGTATACCAAACAATCCTATAAGTCAGACAGTTATAGAAAGATCAAATCAAACTATAAAGGATATGCTAACAGAAAGGGATGGAAAATACCCCCCAAAACAGATTGCATAATGATTTATTAACCTTGAATTTTCTTAATGCTAATGAGAAAGGAACAATGGCAGCAGGGAGACATTGGATAATAATAGAAAAAAACTTCTGAATTAAATTAGTCACTATATTTCAAGGATGTGTTGACCTCACAATGGAAACCAGGAGATGTGCTACATTGGGGAAGGGGTTTTGCTCTTGTTTCCAAAGGAGAAGAAAAGCTATGGATACCATCAAAATTGATAAAGATTCGTTTTGAAAAAGAAACCTCTTGAGAAAGAGAAATGACAGGTTATCCACACAGGTGCCAATCATACCGGTGGTAAGAAAAGCTCGTAAGGGTTGGGGCAGGGTTCTGTTCTTGTCTTTGCAGGAAAATACTCATCTTCAGAGAGTCGAGAGACCTTGGACATCTTGATGCCTAAAGATAAAATCGTAGCTATCCAGAAAGAATCAACAAGCAAAGAGAAATCTAACTTATGATGCTGTAGCATTTGCATGGTAAAATTTGATTATTTGGACATGCATGCATCTCTACTTAAAAATAAGAGCTGGTTTTGGAGTTGGACAAAGACTATCCTTCTCTAAATTGAAGCATGTTGTTTAAAGGAACATTCAGAATTTCTGTCTCATGTCAGGAGCCATCTGGTATGGGACAGAAAGAAGGTAGATTTTAAGGAAATATTTTACTTTTCTCCATGCCCATTTTGTTTATATTGTATTTTTATTTTGATATATGTCTATATGAATAATGCTTAATTTTTCACAATGAACAGTAGATTTTCCTGCAGTAATCTTTGACATTTCCAGGAAGAAGATGGGGCCCTACAATGACTCCACCTGGTTGAGATGACATCATGATGCTGATAGCGCTACTATGAGACCGGTTTTTGGGTACCAGTTGCAGAAATGGTGCACCTTCTGACAACGTTCTGGCCAGAAATCCAAATAAAAACTTCAAAACAAACAAACAAAAAACCCTATCAACTACTCAGAGACCATTTGTAATTGTACAAAACAGCAATCTTGAAACTTAACCATCATTTTACTTTTACAGGATCCCATGGAAAAACACCACCCCCATGACAGCAGGAAGCAATTCCAGAAAGTGATGTCCCATCCCCTCTTCCAACAAGGTTTGTCTTCACAGTTAGAGATGCCATTTAGAGGATGATTATTACTCGCATAGGGTTGTGGGTTGGGTGGAAATTATATAGGACTAGAGATTTCAAAAAAATGGAAGACTGAATGGGATAATAGGTAATTTAGCATGAACTTACACTAATAATAGTAATAGTGAGTAATAGAGTGAATACTTGTGAGCTATTATTATTTATGGACATTTTACATTGGTATAGATATTTGTATATTGATACAAGTTCAAATGATATTTATTATATTGAATATGTGCCTATTTCTGTTTACAATATTTTTACACCTATGCAAAGTTATTTTGTCATATTGTATGCATGCATGTTTCTACCTCTGTTAAAGGCATTTTGCATATTGATACAATTTTAGGATATATTTATCATATTGTGTCATATATTTCTCCCTCTGATTAAGATATTTATACATTATTTACATTTTGATGTCATTGTCCTCCTTTACTGCACAGTTGTTTAAAGAGTGTTTAATATTTGGATAAGAAGTCTTAATCTGGTATGGGAGAATGGTCTGTATTCTGTCAATTATATTTTAAATAAGCGCTGATTGGCCAGTAGCCAGGCAGGAAGTATAGGCGGGACAACCAGACAGGAAGTAGAGGTGTGTCAATGAGAACAGGAGAATTCTGGGAAGAAGGAAGCCCATTCCTCTGCAGTTGTGAGCCTGCCACAGAAGAAGCAAGATGTGACTGCCTTGCTGAAAAAGGTACCAAGCCATGTTTCTAGCATAGACAAGAATAATGGGCTAATATAAGTTATAAGAGTTAATAAGATGCCTGAGCTAGGTCAATCAGTTTATAGTTAATGTAGACCTCTGTGTGATTTCTTTGAGACTTAACAATTGTGGGAACCGGGCAGGACAGAAAATCTCACCAACATTAATCTTTGAGTTATATAGGTATTAATTATTACAGGTCAATAGTTATTCATGTTTGTTATACTTTTAGTCAGACTAATTAGGTTCTTTAGATACATAGAGATTGTATTCTGCATAGATAGATAACCTTTAACCACTTCAAAGATCTGTAGAACATGACATTTAAATTTAGGATTCTGTTGATGTGAGACACAATTGCTCCTGGCAGCACTAATCTATTTCTG
This sequence comes from Ondatra zibethicus, assembly GCA_004026605.1. Lineage (NCBI taxonomy): Eukaryota > Metazoa > Chordata > Mammalia > Rodentia > Cricetidae > Ondatra > Ondatra zibethicus. Next base: position 19,892 of record PVIU01018210.1, read on the forward strand.
AGAGAGTGTTGAGCACCAAAGACACTCTACTTGGAGTTTGTTTTCTTCTTGGCACAACTGACCTTTGGGCAAGAAACTACCTATGCCTCAACCATGACAAAGTGCATGATGTCCAGACTGGACAATCAGGATGCAAGAGAAGAGACTGCCAAACCTTGCTAAGACAGGGTAAGATGGTTTTGAAAAATTTCCTGCCTCTGAAAATGGTCTGTAAGTTACTCTAGGCCTTATCCAAAGCTGGCTGCTTCAACATTGCAAATGTGACTTTGGGTGATTGCTCAGGCAGCCAGTTGTCTCTGTCATCTACTGCACATTTTGGAAGCTGCTTGATTGCACTTTCTGCCTACTCAAGTAATATTATCTCTCTTCTCAGGTCTTTGATGGAGTTGAAGATTAGATTGTCATAGTTACACCATCCTTTTACGGTCTAGCCAAGCCTTTTCCAATACAAGATTTAGACTCCTTAGGATAGAATGTTTATTAAAACATTAGGATATGTTCCTTGCTTAATATTGTTTATGCTGGTTGTAATTCTAATCTTATACTTGATATCTGTTCCTAGTGTATATAGTTTTGTATTGGGTTTGAAACTCTCTTATTTAAACAAAATGGGGGAGGTGCTGTGGGAGCTCCTTCTGCTCCTTCAGCCAATAACCTTTAAGAAACCAACCCAATTTGGGCATGGTCTCTGATACTATAAATGCAACTGTAAAGCTTGCGCTCACTCTCTTGCTCCCAGCTCTCACTTCTGGCTGCTAGACTCTGTTCCTGTTCCCCATTCAGGCAGAGGACTGTGATCTAGGACAATGATCTGTGAGTCTCCCCTAAATAAACAACCCCTTATTGTACATAGTTCTGCACCCTGAGAGCTGGAATGAAAGGCATGTACCATCACAGCCTGGCCCATTTCTCATTTGATTCATTCTCTCTCTATTTGTGTTGTCTATAGGTAAGAAATAACTTTTTTTGGCTAGGGGCTTTGATTCCTGGGTCTTTATTTTAGATTTCTGACCCTCCAGACTGCAGAAATAAATTTCTGTTGCTATAAGACATGTGACCTGGTCTACAAGAGCTAGTTCCAGGACAAGCTCCAAAGCTACAGAGAATCCCTGTCTTGAAAACCAACCAAACAAACACAAAAAAAGACATCTATGTGTGATATTTTTTTATGGTGAGTATATAAAATGTAATTTTTCATCTATTACATTTACCCACCAAAGAATTTTTTCTACTGTGCCTATATCATCTCTGGACACCAGGTTATTTGGAACTCTATACCACCATAAATAATAATATAATGGACATAGTCACAAATATCTACACTGTAAAGTGTATGAGAACTTTCTGCAGAATACAGATAGGAGTAAAACTGCTGGGACAGAGCCACGAACTGTGTTACTTGTCTCATCACTGTGACAGAATGCCCTAAAGAAGCAATCTAAGAGGATCTATTTGGGCTCACGGTTTCATGGAATACCACCTACTGTAGAAGAAAGAAGATATATGGCTTTTCTAGCTCTAGGTCTGGGTTACCTACAACGTATAAAATTTTCCAGTTCTATCAATTTTACTGCAAATTTCGTAATTTTCTTTTTTTTTTACACATGAATAAAATTTTATTCATTCTTCAGCCTGACTCCGTTTTTCAGCTGTTGTGAGACAGGGTGTGTAAGTGTCTCTCTAGTAGAACACAGAGACTTCTGGGTGTATGTCTGGGAATGGTATGGCTGGGTCACATGCCTGTGGAGTTCAGAAAAGGATGGTTGTGAACCACCATGGATGCTGGAAACTGAACCAGGGTCTTCTGTAGGAACCACAAGTGCTCTTAACCACTGTCCTGTTTCTTCAGCCCCATTTTCTTTGTTTTCCCATGATATTTATTGAGCTCTACATTTTTCTCTGCTCCCCTCCCTGCCACTCCCCTCCCCCTTCAACCCTCCCCCAAGGTCCCCATGCTCCCAATTTATTCAGGAGATCTTGTCTTTTTATACTTTCTACTTCCCACGTAGATTAGATCTATGTAGGTCTCTCTTAGTGTCTGTATTGTTGTCTAAGATCTCTGGGATTGTGGTTTGTAGGCTGGTTTTCTTTGCCTTATGTTTAAAAACCACCTATGAATGAGTACATGTGATAATTGTCTTTCTGTGTCTGGGTTACCTCACTCTAAATAATGCTTTCTAGTTCCATTCATTTTCCTGCAAAATTCAGGCTGTCATTTTTTTCTGCTGTGTAGTACTTCATTGTGTAAATGTACCACATTTTTTTATCCATTCTTTGATCGAGGCAGCCCCATTTTCTTAATTAAAGCCATTCTGACTGGGGTGAGAGGGATCTTCAAGTAGGATTATTACATTTTTAATTTTTTTTTGTTTCTTTTCTTGACAGGGTTTCAGGGTTTCTCTGTGTAACAGTCCTGGTTCTCCTGGAACTCTTTTTGTATACTAGACTGGTCTTGAACTCACTGAGAGCCACCTGCCTCTGCCTCCCAATTGCTGGGATTAAAGGCATGTGCCACCATCGCCTGGCTATCTCTAAGTAGGTTTTTAAAAAACATTTATTTTTTAATTGTGCGTGTGTGTGTGTGTGTGTATGAGAGAGAGAGAAAGAGAGAGAGAGAGAGAGAGAGAGAGAGAGAGAGAGAGATGTGTACCAAAATGCAGATGACTTCAAAGGGCAGAGGCCTTGTATCCCATGGAGTTAAAGTTATAGGTGGTTTGAGGTGTCCACTGTGAGCGCAGAGGACTCAGGTCCTCCACAGGAGTAGTATGTGCTCTTAACAGTTGAGCCATCTTGCAGACCCTCCAAGTAGTTTTTTTTTAAAGGATTTATTTATTATGTATGTGATTGCTCTGACTTCCAGTATGTCTAGAGGACAGAAGAGGGCATCAGATCCCATTATGGATGGTTCTGAGCCACCATGTGGTGCTGGGAATCGAACTCAGGACCTTTGGAAGAGCAACCAGTGCTCTTACCTGCTCAGCCATCTTTCCAGCCCCCATCCAAGTAGTTTTAATTTGTACTTCCATGATGTTAAAACTTGAAAACAACTACTTTTTACTATTTTGTGCATGTATTATTATGTATGTGTGAGTGCAGGGGTGTATGCCATGACAGGCATTTAGAGGGCAGAGAACTTTCAGGGGTCAGTTTTCTCCTTCCACCATGGGACCTGGGCATCAGCTTCAGCCTGGCAAGCTTCTGCAGCAAACACCTTTACTTGTTAAGCCATCTTCTTGGCGCAGAATGTTGATATTTAAAAAGACTGTTTTGTTTTTGTTTCTGAGAATTCTTTGTTTAGTTCCATTACTTCTCCCCTTTAAATTGGGTTATTTGATGATTTTTTTTTGTTCTTTATATAGTCTAGATATCAATCCTGTCTGTGTATAGCTGGTGAGGATTTCTCCATTCTGTAGGCTGTTTCTTCATTTGATTTATTTGCTTTGTTGTACAGATTTTGGTTTGTTATGCCATTTTTGGTCAAGTTTAAGAATTTTTAAATTTCCTTCTCAATTTCTTCAATGACCCATTCATCATTCAGTAGTGTTCTACCTAGTCTTCATGGGTCTATAAAATTTCTATGGCTTCTCTTGATATTTCTAACTTTATTCTTTGTGGTCAGATATAAGGAATTGTTTCAATTTCCTGCATTTGTTGAAACTTTTTCTATCCTAATATGTCATCTATTTTAGAGAGAGTCACATGGAATCAGGAAAAGATGTATATTTTACAGTGTTTGTATGGAATGTTCTGTGATGTCTGCTGTTTCTGTTTGTTTTTTTCTGGGATAATCAATCTACTGGTAGAGTGGGATACTGAAATCACCCGATATGCCTTTGTTAGGAATAATCAGTGATTTTTATATCTAGTATATTTTTTTAATGAAATTTGGTACTCCTGTATTTGGTGCATATATGTAATATTCTCTTGATGAATTATTGTAATGAGTCTTTTTCTATTCCACCAGCCAGTTCTCAAATAATGACATGGAGACTTCTTATTAATTATGAAAGGTCGGCCTATATCTTAGGCTTGTTCCTATATAGCTCTTTTTTTTAAATATTTATTTATTTATTATGTATACAATATTCTGTCTGTGTGTATGTCTGCAGGCAAGAAGAGGGCACCAGACCTCATTACAGATGGTTGTGAGCCACCATGTGGTTGCTGGGAATTGAACTCAGGACCTTTGGAAGAGCAGGCAATGCTCTTAACCAGTGAGCCATCTCTCCAGCCCCCCCTATATAGCTCTTTTAACTTAAATTAACCTATTTATTTTAATCTATGTTCTGTTGCATGGCTTGTTATCTCATCTCTTCATACTGCCCATGTTGCTTCCTCTGCATCTGGCTGGCAACTCCGTCCTCCTTCTTCGCAGAGTCCTCTCTGACCCTGGAGGTCCTGCCTAACTGCTTTCTAGCTATTGGCTGTTCAGCTTTATGTTGTTGTTGTTTGAGACAGGGTTTCTCTGTTTAACTTTGGTGCCTGTCCTGGAACTAGCTCTTGTAGACCAGGCTGGCTTTGAACTCACAGAAATCCCGAGTGCTGGGATTAGAGGCATGCGCCACCACCGCCAGGCTTTTTATTACACCAATCACAGCAATACATTTTCACACAGTGCACAAATATCCCACAACAGATTATTTTCTTAATCTGTATGAAGAAACCTTCTTGCAGGTTGTGGTAGTGTAGTCCTTGAATCATAGCACTCAGGAGGCAGAGGCAGGTAGGCCTCTGTGATTTCCATGCTAGCTAAGATTACATGGTGACATCCTGTTTGGGAGCTGGGGTAACAAGAGAGTGAGAGAGAATGCTTCCTTATCTCTCCTGAGTGGATTTGGTGTGAAGTATATTTTGTCAGCTATTAAGATATTAGAATAGCAATGCCACATGTTTCCTACTTTTATTGCCCAGAATATAGTTTGCATCTTCCTATCTTTTTTTTTTATTTCTTCTTTTTTTGGCAACCTGAGGTTTGGATGCATCTTCCTATCTTAAGATCATGTTAGGGGGCTGGAGAGATGGCTCAGTGGTTGAGAGCACTCACTGCTCTTCCAGAGGTCCTGAGTTCAATTCCCAGCAACCATGGTGGTTCACAACCATCTGTAATGAAGTCTGGTGCCCTCTTCTGGCATGCTGGCGTACATGGAGGCAGAATGTTGCATATAAATAAATAAATAAATCTAAAAAATAAATCTTTAAAACAACTGCCTGGTTTAAAAAAAAAAAGATCATGTTAAAACCTCCTTTCTGTTGCTGCGATAAAACACTGACTAAAAGCAAATGGATGGTTTGAGTAGGTATGGTCCCCATAGATTCATGTGTGTGAGAGCTTATCCCATAAGGAATGGCACTATTAGGTGTGGCCTTGTTGGAGTAGGTGTGTTCTTGTTGAAAAAACAGTGTTGCTGTGGGGCAGGCTTTGAGGTGAGGTCTCATATGCTCAAGCTACATTCAGTGTGGTACACAGTCTCCTGCCTATGGATCAAAATGTAGAACTCTCTATTCCTTCTCCTACACTACATCTGCCTGTACACCACTATGACCCACCATGTTAAGGAGCTAAACCTCTGATACTGTAAGGCAGCACCAATTAAATGTTTTCCTTTACTATAGTCGTGTGGTCATGGTGTCTCTTCACAGCAATAGAGACTCTAACTAACACAAGGTAGAAAGAAAATTTATTTGTCTTACACTTCCAGGCTATAGTCCATTAAGGGAAGTCAGGGTAGGCACTCAGGCAGGAACCTGAAGCAAAAACCATGGAGAAACATTCCTTGCTTGCTAGCTGGCTCTCTGCCTCACTCGGACACATGTTTAGCTACTTTTCTTATAAAGCAAAGGCCACTTGTCTAAGGATAGACTGCCTACAAGTGGGCTGGGCTCTCCTGCATCCATTAATAATCCAGACAGTCCCCTAGAGACAGGTCAGTTTGATCTAGGCAATTCCTTAAGTGAGGCTTTTCTCCCACATAACTCTGGCTGTGTTGGAAATTAAAGGACAGAATGTATCTATCTTTGATGGTGTGTTCCTTGGAGGCAGCAAATAGATGAATCCTATTTTAAATTTTTCTTTTCACATTTATTTGTGTGTGTCAGAGAGAGAGAGAGAGAGAGAGAGAGAGAGAGAGAGAGAGAGAGAGTGTGTTCAAACCCCAATAACTGCCACATGAATGAAAACCCCATTTGCTGGACATCCTGTTATAGCTGAACACATTCTGATGCAGTAAACAGACACAACATGTACCTATCATGGTATTTCCTGGCTTCTCAGTTCTGGGAATAAAGTTTAAAATTGCCTAAGGAGCATGGGTTATGGATTTAACAATTTGCGCACTTGAGTTTAAACTTCTAATGCCAAATTTTCTCTTTCTTTTTTCTTTTTGTTTTTTCAAGACGGGGTTTCTGTGTGTAGCCTTGGCTGTCCTGGAATTCACCCTGTAGACCAGGCTGGCCTCAAATTCACAGAGATCTGCCTCTGTCTTCCAGTGCTGGGATTAAAGGCATGTGTCACTACCACCTGGCCCAAATTTCTTTTTACTTTTTCCACTAAGTTGCTTTCTTTCTTTCTTTTTTTTTTATACATTCATTTGTATGTAAGTGTGCATGCCTCAGCCCTGGAGATCAGACAAGTGTGTATGTGTGTGTACATGCTATAGCATGTGGAGGTCAGACAGGTCTGACTAGCTAGCTTAAGTCATTGATTACTTCTCTAGTTAGCGGAGTGACCGTGGGAGAGCAGGGCCTAAATTTTAGGCAGACTAAATTTTCATGCACTAGCCAACTTATTCAGAGCACTGAACACTTTATATTCTGAGGGTTAAGAAGAGATTCTGAGTGAGAAAAAGACAGGCCAACAGTCTGCTTATGCTCCACCGGGAGCAGAAGCCAGGAGCAAATCCAGCCCTGGGAGCCAACCCAGTCCTGGACACAGAGAGAACAAGCTCCACAAGGAGCAGAAGCCAGGAGCAAACCCAATCCCAGGACATGAGCAGATCAGGATTGACCCAGCAACCATATCCAGAGCCAACAATCTCCACCAGAACAGGTACAAGGGAGTAACCACTGAGTGAGTGAGCCAGAGACTGCGAAGGGTCTTTACGTGAATCTGGGACCTTCAAGGGAATGGACCTAAGCCAACACCCCGGTAGGTCTGGGCAAGAGTCTAGGACCTCCCAGGAACTAGGCCGGGGCCAGGGCCTCCATCAGCCTGGGTGTGAGTGAGTATGGGTCCTCTGAGGGAATAAGCAGGAACCAGAGATATCAATGGGGCCAGGCACAAATCTGGGACCTCAGAGAGAGTAGGCCTGAGCCAGGTCCCCTATGGGTTCGGGCATTGGTTTGGGACATCAAAGGGAATAGGCAGGAACCTGGAACCCCTGCTGGTCACAGTGCAAGTCTGAGACCTCTGAGGAAGTAAGCAGCTCCCCTGCGGGTTCAGGCGCACCCGAGTCTAGAGCTTCCCAGGCAGTAGACCGGAACCAGAAACCTTTCCAGGTCCAACTCCAACCCAGAGACTTCTGCAGGAGGGAACCCAGACTAGGATTTACAGACACAGGTCAAAGCCAGTAACCTAAGCCAAAGTTGCCCTGAGGCAAGGAACTCCACCTTGGGCAACAAATTCCACAGGAGTGGAATTGAGACTCCTAGGACAGAGAGGAAACAAGCTCCACTGGTAGCAGAAGCCAGGAGCAAATCCAGCCCTGGGAGCCAACCCAGTCCTGGGAAACTGGCAGACCAGGTTGAGCCAACGACCTGACTCAGAGTCCGCGACCTCCCACCAGAACCAGAGTGGGACTGAACCAGTTACCTAAGACACAGAGAGAACAAGCTCCATCAGGAGCAGAAGCCAAGAGCAAACCAGGTCCCGGGACATGAGTGGATCAGTACTGAACCAGTGACCAGATCCAGAGTCAGTGATCACCACCAGAACAGGTCTAATTCCAAGCCAGGGACTTCTGTAAGAAGAGATCCAGACCAAGACTTACAGAAACAGATCAAAGCCAGCAGCCTAGACCAAAGTAGGCCTGAGACAGCAAACTCCAAGGGAGCACACCAAAACACATGAGCACTGAGCTACCTCCAGGAACAGGAATAACCAACGGGATAACTAGAACTATGACACTGACTGTTCCACGAGGAAAACCATCTTAGCTTTCGATCTACTGGCACCTAGGGGATTATTCAACTGAATTTTAGAAAGCACCAACTACACCTATTAGAGGAAAAGATGAGTAGAAAAGGTAAGATCACAAGCTACACCACAAAGAGCAACACAATACCAGTGAAACCCAAAGACCCTACAAAAGTAAGAGCTGAACAACCAAATATGGATGACCCAGAAGAAAATGATCTAAAAAATAACCACAAGAGAATATCTGAAATTCTTAAAGATGAATTGAGAAATTACCTTAAAGAAATGGAAGAAAAAACAAACAAAAAAATTGGAAGATATCAGCAAATCACTTAAAGAAAACCAAGAAAAAGAACTCAAACATATAACAGAAGCTATTCAGGACTTGAAAACTGAGATAGAAAAAATAAAGAAAACACAAACCGAAGGAATTATAGAAACAGAAATCATGAGGAAAAGGGCAGGAACCACAAATGCAAGTACGAACAACAGAATACAAGAAATGGAAGAGAGGATCTCAAGTGCGGAAGATACAATAGAGGAAACACACTCATCAGTTAAAGGAAACATTAAATCTAACAAAAGCTTAACCCAAAATATCTATGAAATATGGGACAACATAAAAAAGGCCAAATCTTAGAATAATAGGTATAGAAAAAGGAGAAGAAAGTCAACTCAAATGCACGGAAAATTTATTTAACAAAATCATAGAAGAAAACTTTCCCTACGTAAAGAAAGATATGCCTATGAAGATACAAGAAGCTTACAGAACACCAAATAGACTGGATCAAAAAAAAAAAAGAAGTCCACTCACCACATAATAATCAAAACACTAAACATACAGAGTAATGAAAGAATATTAAGAGCTGCAAAGGAAAAAGTCCAAGTAACATATAAAGGTAGACCCATCAGAATTACACCTGACTTCTCAGTGGAGACAATGAAAGCCAGAAGGTCATGGTCAAGCATTATGCAGACATTAAGAGACCATGGATGCCAGCCCAGGCTACTATACCCAGCAAAACTGTTGATCACCATAGAAGGACAAAACAAGATATTCCATGACAAATCTAGATTTCACCAATACCTAGCCACAAACCCAGCCCTACACAAAATACTAGAAGGAAAACTCCAACCCAAGGAAGATGGCTACACCAACAAAAACACACACAATTGATGATCCCATTACAGAAAATCCTGAAGAAGAAAAAAAATGCACAAAATAACATCACCAATGATGAAAATCAAATTAACAGGAGATAGCAACCACTGGTCATTAATATCCCTAAATGTAAATGGACTCAACTCACCCATAATAAGGCACAGGCTAACAGACTGGATATGAAAACAGAATCCATCCCTCTTCTGCATACAAGAAACACATCTCAACCTCAAAGACAGAAATCGTCTCAAAGTAAAAGGTTGGGAAAAAATATACCAATCAAATGGACCTAAGAAACAAGCAGGTGTAGCTATCCTAATATCTAACAAAATAGACTTCAAGCTATAATCAGTCAATAGAGAGAAAGGACATTTCATATTAGTCACAGGGAAAATCCATCGAGAGGAAATTTCAATACTGAACATCTATGTTCCAAATACAAGGGCACCTTCATATGTCAAAGAAACACTTCTAAAGCTTAAATCATATATTAAACCCCACACAATGATAGTGGGAAACTTCAACACTCCTCTCTCACCACTGGACAGGTCAATCATACAAAAAAGGAACAGAGAAATAAGAGAACTAACAGATGTTATGACTCAAATGGACTTAACAGACATCTATAGAATATTCCATCCAAACAGAAAAGAATATACCTTCTTCTCAGCACCTCATGGAACCTTCTCAAAAACTGACCACATACTCGGTAACAAAACAAACCTCAACAAATGCAAAAAAATTGGAATAACCCAATGTACCTTATCAGATCACCATGCTTTAAATCTAGAAGTCAACAGCAATACCAATTCCAGAAAACCCACAAACACATGGAAATTAAACAATGCTCATCTGAATCATCAATGGGTCATGGAAGAAATAAAAGGGGAAATTAAAGACTTCCTAAACTTCAATGAAAATGACCACACAACATACCCAAATTTATGGGACACAATGAAAGCAGTGTTAAGAGGCAAGTTCATAGAACTAAATCCCACACTAGCGAATTAACAGAACATTTGAAAACTTCAGAACAAAAAGAAGCAAACTCACCTAAGAGAACTAGACGGCAGGAAATAATCAAACTGAGAGCTGAAATCAACAAAATAGAAACAAAGAAAACAATACAAAGAATCAATGAGACGAAGAGTTGGTTCTTCCAGAAAATCAACAAAATAGACAAACCTTTATCCAAACTAACCAAAAGGCAGAGAGAGAATATCCAAATTAACAAAATCAGAAATGAAAAGGGGGACATAACAACAGACACGGAGGGGGACAGAGGATCATCAGGTCATATTTTGAAAACCTGTACTCCACAAAATTGGAAAACTTAAAGGAAATGGACAACTTTCTGGATAAATAGTACTAACCAAAATTAAATCAAGACCAGATAAACAAATTAAACAGACCTATAACTGCTGAAGAAATAGAAACAGTCATCAAAAGTCTCCGAACCAAAAAAAAAAAAAAAGCCGAGGACCAGATGGTTTCAGCTCAGAATTCTACAAGGCTTTCAAAGAAGAACTAATACCAATACTCCTCAAATTATTCCACTCAATAGAAACAGAGGGACCATTGCCAAACTCTTTTTATGAGGCTACAATTACCCTGATACCCAAACCACAGAAAGACAATACTAAGAAAGAGAATTACAGACCAATCTCACTCATGAACATTGATACAGAAATACTAAATAAAATACTAGCAAATAGAATCCAAGAACACATCAGAACCATCATCCACTATGACCAAGTTGGCTTCAACCCACAGATGCAGGGATGGTTCAACATATGAAAACCTGTCAATGTAATCCACCATATAAACAAGCTGAAAAATAAAAACCACTTGATCATCTCATTAGATGCCGAAAAAGCATTTGACAAAGTACAACATCCCTTCATGATACAAGTCTTGGAGAGAGCAGGGATACAAGGAACATACCTAAACATAATTAAGGCAATATACAGCAAGCCAACAGCCAACATCAAACTAAATAGAGAGAAACTCCCAGCGATTCCACTGAAATCAGGAACAAGACAAGGTGGTTCACTCTCTCCATACCTATTCAATATAGTTCTTGAGGTCCTAGCTAGAGCAATAAGACACCAAAGGGAGATTAAGGGGATACAAATTGGAAAAGAAGTCAAACTCTCACTGTTTGCTGATGATATGATAGTTTACATAAGTGATCCCAAAAATTCTACCAAAGAACTTCTACAACTCATAAACACATTCAGCAATGTAGCAGGATACAAGATTAACTCAAAAAAATCAGTAGCCCTCCTGTACACAGATGATAAAAGGGCTGAGGAAGAAATCAGAGAATAAACACCCTTCACAATAGCCACAAATGGCATAAAATATCTCGGAGTAACTCTAACCAAACAAGTGGAAGACTTGTATGACAAGAACTTTAAATCTTTGAAGAAAGAAATTGAAGAAGACACCAGAAAATGGAAAGACCTCCCATGCTCTTGGGTAAGCAGAATTAATATAGTAAAAATGGCAATCCTACTGAAAGCAATCTACAGATTCAATGCAATGCCCATCAAAATCCCAACAAAATTCTTCAAAGACCTTGAAAGAACGGTACTCAACTTCATTTGGAAAAGCAAAAAACTCAGGATAGCCAAAACAATCCTGGGCAACAAAAGAACTTCTGGAGGCATCACAATCTCTGACTTCAAACTCTACTACAGAGCTACAGTACTGAAAACAGCCTGGTACTGGCATAAGAACAGACAGGAGGACCAATGGAACCGAATAGAAGACCAGGATATCAATCAACACATCTTTGAACACCTGATCTTTGATAAAGAAGCAAAAAATATCAAATGGAAAAAAGAAAGCATATTCAACAAGTGGTGCTGGCATAACTGGATATTAACATGTACAAAAGTAAAAATAGTCCAATATCTATCACCATGTACAAAACTCAAGTCCAAATGGATCAAAGACCTCAACATAAAGCCAGCCACACTGAATTTTATAGAAGAGAAAGTGGGAAGTTCGCTTGAACGCATTGGCACAGGGAACCACTTCCTAAATAGAACCCCAGCAGCACAGACACTGAGAGAAACAATTAATAAATGGGACCTCCTGAAACTGAAAAGCGTCTGTAAAGCAAAGGACACGGTCAAGATAAAACGACAGCCTACAGAATGGGAAAAGATCTTCACTAACCCCACATCAGACAGAGGTCTGATCTCCAAAATATACAAAGAACTCAAGAAATTGGACACCAAAAAAAATCACATAATCCAATAAAAAAATGGAGTACAGACCTAAACAGAGAACTCTCAACAGAGGAATCTAAAATGATTGAAAGACACTTAAGGAAATGTTCAACATCCTTAGTCATCAGAGAAATGCAAGTCAAAACAACTCTGTGATTCCATCTTACACCTGTATGAATGGCCAAAATCAAAAACAATGATGACAATTTATGCTGGAGAGGTTGTGGGGAAAAGGGAACACTTCTGCATTGCTGGTGGGAGTGCAAGCTGGTACAACCCCTATGGATGTCAGTGTGGTGATTTCTCAGAAAATTAGGAAACAACCTTCCTCAAGACCCAGTAATACCACTTTTGGGTATATACCCAAAAGATGCTCAATCGTGCCACAAGGACATGTGCTCACTATGTTCACAGCAGCTTTGTTTGTCATAGCCAGAAACTGGAAACAACCTAAATGCCCCTCGATTGAAGAATGGATAAAAAAAAAATGTGGTACATTTACACAATGGAGGACTACATAGCAGAAAAAAATGACGACAGCTTGAATTTTGCAGGAAAATGCATGGAACTAGAAAGCATTATTTTGAGTGAGGTAACCCATATTTTCTTGAAATAGGATCTCACTATGCTACCCTGGCTACCATGGAACTTGCTGTGTAGACCAAACTGGCCCTGAACTCAAAAAAGATCTGCTTGTCTCTGCTTCCTGAGTGCTGGAACTAAAGGTGTGTGCCATCATGGCCCACATTCTCCTTTCTTTGATTGTTTTATTTTTGGAGGCAGAGTCTTATTGTCTATGCTGTTTCATTATCCCAAGTGCTGGGAATACAGTCATTTGTTGCTATACCGGGTTGAAGTTTTGGTTCTTAGTACAGCAGACATGTATTAGGGCAAAGCACACAGTTCTATAAATATTTCAGTAATATTTGATGCATTACTTTTTATTTCCATACCTTTCATTCAGCCCACCTGAGTGGCTGTGTTTCTAAGTCCATGGTAGATTATTTAACTAATGTGCTTGAGGTCTTAGGTTTGATCACCAGCACCACTAGAAACCAAACCAAACGAAAAAGATGCCATGTTGAAAATAGTCCCGATTTGGGCATTTCTCAGTGCTTTTTCGTTTGTTTGTTGTTTAAGAGATTAGGAAGGGATAACATTGTTTACATTGAATACTTAAAGGTAACTAAAGAAGGAAATACAATTTTCACGTTTACAGCCATGATCAGTGGTACCTACCTGTAATTCTAGTGTTTGGGTTGGCAGAAGCAGGAGGCTCACGAGTTCAAGGTCACATTCTGAGACAGGTGGGAGTTCACGGACAGCCTAGTTTCCCTGAGCCTCTGCTGTAGAAACAAACAAACTTGTATCATTTTAGACAAACATGGTGGCTCACACATAAGTTAATTCCAGTATTCCATAGGCAGAGGCAGAAACGTGGGCTGTAAGATGAGTTCCAGACCAGTCAGAAGAACTAGAGCGGAAGATGCTGAGGCTGGGGGCTGGAGAGATGGCTCAGAGGTTAAAAGCACAGTGGTTCACAACCATCTGTAATGATAACTGGTGCCGTCTTCTGGTCTGCAGGCATGCATGCAGGCAGAACATTGCATATGTAATACATACATACATATATACATAAATCTTCAAAAAACAAGAATGACTCGGTGGTTGTGGTGGTTTGAAGGAAAATGGCCCCGAAAGGAAGTGGCACTATTGGGAGGTGTGGCTTTGTTGCAGTAGGTGTGTTGGAGGAAGTGTGCTCCAGTCACGCCCAGTGTCTCAGACCACTTCCTGTTGTCTGCATATCAAGATGTAAGGACTCTCAGCTACCTCTCTAGCACCATGCTTGCCTGCATGTCACCATGTCACACCATAGTAATAATGGACCGAACCTCTGAAAATGTAAGCCACTCCAATGTAATGTTTCCGTTATAAGAGCTGCTGTGGCCACAGTATCTTTCCAGCAGTGGAAACTGCTTTAGTAGAGGACCTGAATTCAGTTCCCAACCGCCTATAACTCTAGCACCAAGGGAACGCGACCCCTTGGGCACCTTCACTCACACGTACACATTCTCCTCCTGCAGACACAGCTACACAATAGAAATAAAAACAAAGGGGGGAGGGTGGAAGGGAAAAGGGAAAGGATGAAGGGGAGTGGGAAAATGTATAGCTCAATAAAAACTATTTTAAAAAATTAAAAAAATATATAAACAAAAATAAATCTTTTAAAACAACAACAGAATTAGAATTTTGCCAGGTGCTGAGGTACCCGAGCAAAGCGGTACTGAGGCAGGAGAATTGTTTGTGTCCTAATCAACAAAGACCGTCACTCTCTCTTCATGCATGTGCGTGCACGTATGTGTGATAGTGTGTGTGAAAAGGCAGGTGCACATGAGGGCAGGTGCCTGTGACAGCCAGAGAGCAACCTTGGCCATCATTCTCAGGAATAGTGTCCATATTTTTTGAAGAAAGGCCTCTCAATGGCCTAAAGCGCATCAGTTAGGCTAGACTGGCTGACCATTGAGCTCCAGGGACCCTCCTTGGCTCTGCCTCCTCAGGACTGGAATTACAATAGAGTGCCACAACATTTGGTATTTATGTGGATTTGGGGGATCAAATTCAGGTAGGTTCTTGTGGTTTTAAGGCTAGCACTTTACCAACTGAGCAACCCCTAGCACCAAAAGTCAAGTCTCTTTTAAAAAAAAAAAAGTATTGGGGCTGGAGAGATGACTCAGAAGAACATGCATTACTTTTCCAGAGGATCTGAGATCAGTTCCCAGCACCCACAATGATTGTCTTACTATTACTTGTAACTCCAGTCCCAAGGAGTCCAGTCCCAGTCTTCTGGACTCTGCAGACACCCGCACTCATGTGCACATAACCACACATGTACATATTTAGTATATATGTACTAAAATTTTAAAAACAATACAAAATAAATCTACCAAAAAGTAACATTTTGGCAAACGGGGTCTCATGCATATTAATTCAGTCCTTTGTTAGGAGTGTGTCATCATTTATGTTGCTCATGAATCTTGCTTTGGGCAGCTTACCTCTCACTCTGTGGCATAAGTCAGGGTAGCTGGCTGGGGGCTGCAAGATCTGTTTTTCAAGCCAGCTCACTCCATGGCTGGCAAGGAAGTGCTGGCTTCTGACCGAGAGTGCAGCTGAGTTCCGGGCTCAGTCCATGTTCTACTCTGCATGGGCTTCTTCGCAGGCTGCCTGGATTTTTTCCCTGGCATATGACTGGGCGCTGAGAGCCAGCATTCCAAAGAAGCAGAAAGCTGCACTGCCTTTGCTTATCTAGTCTCCAAAGAAAACCCAGTCTTCCCTCAAAGACACCATGTGAGAACCTGTGCAATGGGGGATGGCAGTGCATCATTTTGTGAATTTTTTACCCACCGCAGAATACTGACAAATGGTGCCAGGAAATGAAGGGGCTGCTACACCTCTGGTCCTCACATGCAAGCCAGGCTGAATTGGAAGGATCTGGGTGGCACAGAATGGATGCTGTGATTCAGAACTCTTGTGCAGAAATGGAGGCGGGTGGGGTGCTTCAGTGGCAGAAAGGCATCTGGCTTCAGCAGATTCAAAGCATTTTCATTAAGCATCACCATGGTAGTTATTAGTAATTTGACGAGGCTCCAAGACTTTGTCCTATTGTTGGGCTGGGTGAGTAGATTAGGGTATTTTTGTTGCTGTTTCCTATCCTTGTCTTCTGCTTGATGGCAGTGGTACAGCCTGTCTGTCAGGTGGGTGCTGGGAACTGAACCTGGTCCTCTGGAAGAGCAACAAGTGCTGTTAGCAGCTGAGCCATCTCTCCAGCCCTTACCCTGTTGTATTTGTATACAACAAAACCCCTTAAACCAAGCAAACCATCTCTCTCATATTACTAACCCTTCTCTTGAGTTAACCTTAACAGAATACACCTGTGGTGCTAGAGGATCACTCAGTGGTTAGAGCAATGGCTGCTCTTTCAGAGGACCTGGGTTTGATTCCCAGCACCTACATGGCAGCTCACAGCCATCTGTAACTCTAGGTCCAGAGGATCACCCTCTCTGGCCTTCCCAGGCACCAGACAGGAAAGAAGTACATACACTCAACCAGCTGAACATTCCTACTCCATAAAAAAGCCAAACAACATAAAACTGTGGCTAGGCTGGGTGGTGGAGGCGCATATCGCAGCACTCAGGAAGCAGAGGCAGGCAGATGTCTGTGAGTTTGAGGTCAGTATGGTCTATAAAGCAAGTTCCAGGACAGCCAGAACTATGCAGAGAAACCCTGTCTTGAAAAAAACAAAACAAAACAAAAGCAACAACAACAACAACAACAAAAAACCAAAAAAAACCCCCAAAAAACCCATGGCCAGCTGTGAGTGTACATGCATATATTCCCAGCACTTTGCAGGTTGAGTTCAAAGCTAGATTTAGCTCCATGGGACTCCACCTAAAACAAACCTAAAAAAGAAGGAACAAACTTATACTTGTGAACAAGCAAATATCCAATTCATCATCTTCCACGGAATAAAAATGATGACCAAACATCAGTAAAAAGAGTTGGAAAGACCAGCCGAGTACAGTGGCAAGTGCTTGTAATCCTAGGACTTGGGACGTTGATGTAGGAAGATTACCATGAATTTGAGGACACCAGGGATACCTAGTGAATCCCAGGTCAGCCTGTGCTACATAGTAAGAGTTTGTCTCCAAAAAAAAGTTGGTGTGATGACAACAATAAATGAGGATGATGTTTGATAACTTTCTTTCCATACTTGAGTGAGAAAAATAGGCTGGTATGATGGTTTCAGTGAGGAAACCATAGTCTTGGGCATTTGAACACTTGGTCCACAGTTAGTAGTGCTGTTTGGGGAGGTTGAGGAGGTGTGACCATGCTTTAAAAAGTATGTCCCTGGTGGGCTTTGAGAGTTTAAGACCTGGCCCTGCTTGCATTTGGCGCCCTCTGCTTTGTGCTCTCAGCCTCTTGCTTCATCTGCCATGCCTCTTTCTCTGCCATCGTGGACTCTCATTTCTCAGGAACCATAAGCTCAAATACACTTCCTTAAATCTCTGTGCTTGAGGTGTTTGATCATAGCAAGAGAAAAGTAACCAGTACAGCTAGAAATGGGGAAGTCTGCATCAAGAGCAGCTATAGCACAATGTGGAAGATTTTATAGGTCTAGTGGTGAGCGTGGGTGGCACAGTTTGTGAGTCCAGTACTGGAAGTGAAGGGAGAAGCATCAGGATTTCAAGGTCAACCTTGATATCTGTATAAGATCTTATCTCAAAGCTTCCTGAAATAAACCAATAAAATAATATAAACTTCCAGTACTATTTCAATGTTCAAACATGTATTATTATTATTATTGTTATTATTATTTATGTTTTAGTGTTTTGAGACAGGGTTTCTCTGTGTAGCTCTGGCTGTCCTAGAACTCAGTGTGGAGATAAGGCTGGCCTTGAACTCACAGAGATCCACCTGCCTTTGCCTTCTGAGTGCTGGGATTAAAGTGAGCTGCCACCACTGCGTGGTCTATTTTTTTTTAAAGAAACAACAGTAGATATAAAGAAATTTAGTAGTGTCAGCAAAGGCTAGCAGTAAATATTTTATTTTGGGGGAGTATTGTCTCCATCACAACTATTCAACTCTAGCATGTCAGTGTAAAAGCATATACAGACAATTCATATCTTTCATTACGTTATAATAATCTCAGATTGTGATTTTTGCTTTTTTTGTCAACTTGATACTAACATAAAGACATATCTGGAAAGAGGGACTCTAAATTGAGAAATTGTCTCCATCAGATTGGTCTGCAGGCAAGTCTGTAGGGCACTCTCTTTTTTTTTAATTTTTAATTTTTTTCCCATGATATTTATTGAGCTCTACATTTTTCTCTGCTCCCCTCCCTGCCACTCCCCTCCTTCCTTCAACCCTCCCCCAAGATCCCCATGCTCCCAATTTATTCAGGAGATCTTGTCTTTTTATACTTTCTACTTCCCACGTAGATTAGATCTATGTAGGTCTCTCTTAGTGTCCGTATAGTTGTCTAAATTCTCTGGGATTGTGGTTTGTAAGATGGTTTTCTTTGCCTTATGTTTAAAAACCACCTATGAGTGAGTACATGTGATAATTGTCATTCTGTGTCTGGGTTACCTCACTCAAAATAATGCTTTCTAGTTCTGTCCATTTTCCTGCAAAATTCAGGCTGTTGTTATTTTTTTCTGCTGTGTAGTACTCCGTTGTGTAAATGTACCACATTTTTTTAAATCCATTCTTCGATTAAGGGGCATTTAGGTTGTTTCCACGTTCTGGCTATGACAAATAAAGCTTCTATGAACATAGCTGGCACGATTGAGCATCTTTTGGATATATACCCAAAAGTGGTATTACTGGGTCTTGAGGAAGGTTGTTTCCTAATTTTCTGAGAAATTGCCACACTGACATCCATAGGGGTTGTACCAGCTTGCACTCCCACCAGCAATGCAGAAGTGTTCCCTTTTCTCCACAGCCTCTCCAGCATAAGTTGTCATCAGTGTTTTTGATCTTGGCCATTCATACAGGTGTAAGATGGAATCTCAGAGTTGTTTTGCTTTGCATTTCTCTGATGACTAAGGATGTTGAACATTTCCTTAAGTGTCTTTCAACCATTTTAGATTCCTCTGTTGAGAGTTCTCTGTTTAGGTCTGTACTCCATTTTTTTTATTGAATTATGTGTTCTTTTGGTGTCCAATTTCTTGAGTTCCTTGTATATTTTGGAGATCAGACCTCTGTCTGATGTGGGGTTAGTGAAGATCTTTTCCCATTCTGTAGGCTGTCGTTTTATCTTGACCGTGTCCTTTGCTTTACAGACGCTTTTCAGTTTCAGGAGGTCCCATTTATTGTTTCTCTCAGTGTCTGTGCTGCTGGGGTTCTATTTAGGAAGTGGTTCCCTGTGCCAATGCGTTCAAGCGAACTTCCCACTTTCTCTTTTCTTCTATAAGGTTCAGTGTGGCTGGCTTTATGTTGAGGTCTTTGATCCATTTGGACTTGAGTTTTGTACATGGTGATAGATAGAGGTCTACTTTCATTTTTGTACATGTTGATATCCAGTTATGCCAGCACCACTTGTTGAATATGCTTTCTTTTTTTAAAGGGCACTTTCTTTTTTTTTTTTTTTTAGAAAGGTGAAGACAGTTTATTCCTGGAAAGTAAGGTGAATGGAACTTTTTTTCTTTTTTTTTTTTTTTTTT
>PVIU01018211.1:0-39644 GCA_004026605.1 Ondatra zibethicus
GGAGGGGTGGGGGGTAGTGGGAGGGGACCGGGAGAAGGGGAAGAAAGGAAAAAATTTTTTTTTTATCTTTAATTATGTTCTTGAATGGAAAAAATAAAACAAAACAATGTATGGAAAAAAAAGTGCTTTTAAAAGTACTTTAAAAACTACTAGGTGTCAGACAAATTGAGGATTCTTCTTTGTTAGTTGTATGTCTGAGATAGAGGAGAAGAGAAGGGTGAATGGGGACATTTATATTCACAGTGAAGGAGCTGGAAAACAAGCAGAAGTGGTAGGCTGTGAAATACAAGGTCAGTGAAAGGCCAACTTGTCTAGAAAGTATTCTCTCAGGATGATCCTGACTCTAAAATCAACAAGATCAATATGAAAATCAAATGCAATATCTTTGTTTACATCCCGAGTACTGGACTGTGAGAGTCTTCGGCAAGCAGTGAAGCCAGACTGCCAGTGATGGATGTCCCACTTAAGTGATGCTTTGCAAAGCCTCCATCCCTTGCTGGCAGAAGACTCACAGGAGAATAAATGACTTTCTTTTAAGTTCCAGGAACAGGGTAAAGGAGACAGACAGTGTGAATGTCACAGTCTCTGTTCAATTGATTTCTCAGCCACCGATGTTAAGAAGTCTCCAGGGAGCGAAGTATCTCAAAAGTCCACAGATTAGGGGAGTTCAACCCCTCACTAATAAAGCTCATAGAATTTCACTGCTATTTTTAATTTCTTAAGAAATATCATTACCCATTATAAAAGTGGCTTTAAAATGGTAAATGAAAAGAATAATGACCATTATTACTTTCTATCACTCCTTCCACTTTCTAGTTTGAATTTCATTATTTTATGTAATAGAACTAAGTTTTAGGCTTTGATTTACATGCTATAAATTAGCAACAATAAAGAGATTGACATGCAAATAAAAATTATAAAATATGATTTGAGGTCATATGGAATTTAAAGTTATTTTTTGATTTAATCATTCTACTCTTATTGAAAGATTGTTGTTCTCATGCACACAGGATTCTTTCACTGACTACGTTAATAAAATGGTAAGGACTAAGGGATGGCAACAGACCCATAGCAACCCAAGTACAGAAAACTATTCATATTTGAATATCTGCCATGGCAGAGAACATTTAGGTCAGTTGGTTTAGAAGAAACTAGTATTCAAATAATAAAAGTTAATTTTATTAATAATGTGTGATTAATAAAATTTCAGAGACAGATATTGAGATTCAACCTGAAAACCAGAAGAGCAAAGGAGCCAGTCATAGACTCTTATCTCAACCTCAGTCTGAAAATGGGGATTCTGCCTCCAGAAAACTTCAGAATGAGACTGAGATTGAGAGCTGCCTCCTTACATTGTATAATGTAGCTCTTTAGTTCTGGGATTAAGGGTGTTCCCACTACCACCTGGTTTCTATGGCAAGCTAGTGAAGCTACTAGAATTAATGATGTGTGCCATTGTGGCTACTGGAATTAAAGGTGCATGCCATTGCTATCTGATCTGTAAGGCGGGCCAGTGTGGCTGTTTTACTTTTCTGATCCTCAGGCAAGATTTAGTTATCAAAATACAAATGAAATGCCACTACATGTTAAAATACGTCTGATCAGAAATATAGCCATATTAGAAAGTGAACAATGTTTGGTTATCATAATTAAGCTTAAGTTTCATAGAAGGCATGCCTCTGTATAGAATAGATGAAGTAACTGTAATGAATGAGGAAAACAAACTACTTTAAATAGACTCTTTGGTTTGTTATAGATGTTTTGTCTCCAAATATATTTTTTCTTTTATTTTCTTTTGTGACCTAAATTCTGTGTTGGAGTTAGAAATCCAATGATTAAAGTTCGACCTTCCTAGCTTCAAGTTGAAGGATAGGAGGATATTGGAAAGTAAACAAGAAATCTCATTTCTACACAAACAATTGGTATTATCAAATAAAAAACAATGAGTCTATAGGCCTTAGAGCCCCATAAGAGAGACATAAAATTATGTGGCTCACTTTGGGTTTTTTGTATGTAATCTCCAGTAATATTTGTGGTCTATGTACTTCATTTATACTTTTAATTTTTAATTATCCATTTTATATTTTTGAGATCAAAATAAAATTTCCCTTTATATTTCCACACGAAATCCTCCCATGTAGTCTTTTTTACAATTTCATTACCTCTTCCTTAACTGTTTTTATATACATTTTTTTGGCTATTCAAGACAGACAGGGCTTCTCTGTAGCTTTGAAGCCCATCCTGGAACTAGGTCTTGTAGACCAGGCAGGCCTCGAACTCACAGACATTCACCTGCCTCTACCTTCCGAGTGCTGGGATTAAAGTCATGCACCACTACCACCACA
Organism: Ondatra zibethicus; assembly: GCA_004026605.1. Lineage (NCBI taxonomy): Eukaryota > Metazoa > Chordata > Mammalia > Rodentia > Cricetidae > Ondatra > Ondatra zibethicus. The sequence continues at coordinate 2,346 of PVIU01018211.1, forward strand.
TGGCTTGTTATATATGTATACACATATTTATACTTATTTATTCCTAAATACTTGAAAACCACTTTATGAGTGAGTACATGTGATAATTGTCTTTCTGAATCTGGGTTACCTCACTCAACATAAATAACATTAAAAAGTATATTATATGAGAATAATACAAGAATGTAGCTTTTGGTGTTCTTTTTATCTATTTCATTTACTTTCTTATTTATCTGTTTTAGTTTGTTTTCTAAAGAGAGAGAAAGAAGGCATTGAGTTAGATGTATGAGGAGTAGGGCAGAACCTAGGAGGAGATGGGGTAGCAAAAGCCATGACCAGAATATATTGTATGAATTTTCAATAGAAAGAATGTAGGCCATTAAATGTTAATAGATGTGAATTTCATGTCATAAACTAGGACATTAATTTTTACCTTGCTTGCAATATGCTTCTAAACCATACTCAAGCATCACTTATACTTTTCGAGCTCTTCTTTTCTTAATTAGAAACATTTTATTCTAATTAACAAGAACATCACACATTTAGTTTAAGGAAACCCTTAAAACATTTTCCTAGTCACAAACTCTGTCAACTTCTGTGACTTTTTATATAAACAGTATATATTTGGAAAGGAGATCAAAACAACGTGATGAGGAAGGACTGAATTCAGGGAAAGGCCACATGAGGAACACAAGTGAATATAAAGGTGCTTTCTCTAGTTTCAACTCTATCACAGTATTTTTCTTTCTGTCACTTTTTTTGTGGTATGCAAAAGAATTAAAACATAATCGACTGGCTTCAGCATGCATGGGATAGGAGTCTGACTGCTAGAAGATGAATCAGTTTTCCTCAGAGATGACAGAAAACTGAGAGGTTCCTTCATCTAACTAAGAGGTTAAAAATATTCTTGTAGACAGTCCTATACCCATGCCCACACAGGTTGTATTCTGTGAACTCAATGGTTTTAAGATAGTATAAAGGAAAAATATATGGTGGGGGAAGAAGAATATAGGGAATAGGGATAGGTTTGCAAACACATTATATACAGGGAAAATCAGCAGTAATTTACTGTAACTTCACCATGGAGATGAGGGGGTCCTTGCTTTGGGGCAAGGAAAAAGGGATAAGAAGGGACTAGATCAAAATGCAGTTTGTTATTATCCAAAGCACAATGGGGATGCTATTTTATCATTTCATCCAGTATGTCAGGTCCTGGTCTGAAAGGGTGACCTCATTTCACCTGGGGAACATGACTCAGCAGGAGTTGGAAAAGAGCTTTACCAAATAAGCCTATCTCTCAGTTTTGAGCCTGGAGATTTGCTGAGAAGCTTGCATAATCCTGAGATGAACTCTGACTCCCCATTTTAAGAAAGTACACAGTTGTAATTGTCAAGAAGCTTACAGAGCTTCCTCCCATACATATAGATGTGTTATCAGGGTAGCAGCCCCAGCTAAAAAGTATAAGGATGACTTTCTAAGCATCTCATGAAGGCAGTTGGAGCATCTTTGTACCACTGGCTTTGAAATTCTAATATAATACAGTACAGTCCTAACTTCAAAGTTGGAGCCAACAGATTCAGCAGGTCTGGGAAACAGACCAGGGTCCTCTAAAAGAGGACTCAGCCTTTAACTAACTGAGACATCTCTCCAGATCCTCCGACAAAATGTTTTTACGTGGAAAACCTTTTCTAAGCATTATGTTTGCTATACTTTCTGTAATTTGAACTCTGAGTTTGGGTCCTTTTCTAAGCTGTCGGTGTGTGGAACCTTATTCTCTCTTGAAAGTGAACAATGGCAGCTGGTTGCAGTTTTAGCAGGAATATTGTCCTAATGTCGATCGTGAATCTCTACATCAGGCTGGGTCCAGAGCCTGCGATGATCTGTAGGTTTAGTCTAATATATACTTGCTTAACAATGTTATTTTCAGTTGCCATGGGTTTATAGTGATATAATTCTATCTCAAGTCAATGAGAATATACATGTCCTTAGTAGCACAAATATTTCCTCTTTGATCAACTTAAACTGGATTTACTTCATTAAAACAAAAATGTAAATACTCGTTCTAAGACTGATGTGTAGGTATAATTCCCATTAACTGAAAGAATCGATATTATTTGTTTTCATGAATTTCAACAGAGTATTACATAAGCAGCGTATGGAATATTAAAACATAATGGAGAAAATAAAACTTTAAAATCCAGACACATAATCAACTTTAAAAATGAAAAAAATGGATAATTGAAGAAAAAGTAGTTTTTTGAATATATAGTTTTGTTTACAATGCAAAACTTTACTTAAAAATATGTAAGGGGTTTACTTAAAAATTAATTAAAGGGAGCAATTTGTATAGGTAGACATGGGAACTGATTTCTACAATTCAGCATCTTGATTGGCTGTTGTTTCTGTAGTGGTCTCTGTTTGTGGCAAAGCGAAGTTTCCTTGATCAGGGGTGAATACTATACTTACCTGTAGGTATAAGGACAAAAGTTTAGATTGTCATTAGAGACCATACTGGCTTAATCAAGCAGCAGTTGTAGGTTCTCACCCAATGTCTATGACTTCACTAACACTGAGTAGTGGTTATATGTTTCCAGTATCTGGCATGGTTTTCCTCTGGCTCAGCAGGTTTCAAGTTCAATTAGAGAGCTGTTGGTTATGCAAATGTATGTGTATTTCTGTTATATCCACAGTGTTATTGTGCTGTGCTAGCTATTGGTGTGGTTTACAGGCATCATAGCTGGGTAGGATTGTTGGTTTTCTCTGTCCTCTGGAAGGGTTCATGGTCCCTTCTGGTACCATGAAAGCTAATCCTCAGGCAAGAGATATTCAGGTCAGTTTCAAAGGAAGGAAGGAATGTTACTATTATGTCAAAAATAAATAACTATATGGTTGTGAGCCTAGTCTTCAGTGACTGGGCCATTTCTCCAGCCCAAATGGCCAGTTCTTACCCCTAAACTAAGCTTCCAGTTCTGGGATTGGTTTAACATCTAATTGAGTTGTTGGTCAAAGGGGCCCTGAGAATCACCAAATAATCCATGTAGTTGTTAAACTATAGGTTGCTCTCCAGAAACTGACAGCATGTCCCCATTACTGAAGACATTCACACAACTCATTTAACATGGAGATATAGAGGTGGTGCCAACATGGAGGTCTCATCCCTACATCCTGACAGCTTTGGTACAAGAAGGTACCCTGCCTGGTACCAAAAGAAAAACAAAAACACCAACCCAGCCACAAACCCGTTGACCAACAATGGTGTATTGCATGCAAGATATGCCAGGGCAATGGTGGCATAAAGCTTGTAGGACTAACTAACCAATAATTAGATTGAGTTAAGGTCCACCCTGTAAGATGGAACCCATACCTGACACTGCTTAAGTGATCAAGAAGCAGACACTAGGTAGTCGGGGGCGGGTACCTGGAGTAAAACCAAACGATGCTTATGTAAAATGAGGAGAAATAAAATGTAGTGATAAAAATCACTCATAGTCATAGATCAGTGCTGTTGGGATCATTTGGAGTCCTGGCCTCCAGCTGCTCTTCCCTGCTAGCGATCTTTACTTTCCTTCTGATTTGAGTTACTGAAAGCTGTGCTTCACGAGCACGTGTTGCCTTGAGAATCAGAGGATAAGGTTTTCACCTGTTGGCCCACCTGACTGTTGGGAATATAAGCCTCCATGGTGCTATTGAATAAAGGGCTTCTTACCAGTGACTAGAGGTCCGTGTCTCTGTCTGTCTGTCTGTCTGTCTGTGTGTCTTTGTGTGTTTCAACCTCCAGCCCCTTGCATGAAGCTCGCGAACTGTGTGGTAGCACATAGAGCACAGACAGGCGTTGTGCGCTGCACAGTGCCTTGCTCAGCCATCATCAAAAAAACTTCCTCATAAAATAGATAGGAATAAATGTAGAATCCCACAGCCAGGGAATGAAAGACCTTCGAACACTCAAGCAAAAATGGAACGTCTCCATCAAGTCTCTATCCTTGGAGCTTAGGGGACTCCACAGAAGAGGAAGTGTAAACAGCCAGAGGCAACATAGGGTACCAAGAGAACAAGGCCCTCTACTTCACCATGAGCCAAGCTCATGTGAACCCACAGAAACCGAATCAGCATGCACAGGGCTTGCACTGGTGCACATCAGATCCTCTGTTTATACTATGGCTTAAAGTTTATTGGTTTTATGAAATTGCTGGGTGTACAAATGAGTGGGGCTCTGATTCTTAAACCTTCTCTTGTGCTCTGTTCCTTCTCTTGGTTTGTCCTTTCCAACTTCATTGTGGTAGTTTTTGTTTCATCTTCTTATATTTATTTTGCTATTTGTCAAATTAATTAATTAATGATACAATTATTTAATCTTTTTTCTTAAAATGTTCTGAGGTACCAGTTCATAATTAGAATCATGAACCATATATATATATATTAGAAACATAACGCGACTCATTGACGATATTCAGTTTAACTTCCACAGAAATCTACTACCACAGACTGGGCCTCTAATATTAATAAAGACATGGTGCAGGAGAATTGTTTGTATTCTGTCAATCATGATTTAAATAAATGCTGATTGGCCGTTAGCCAGGATGTATAGGTGGGTCAACCAGACAGGAAGTAGAGGTGGGGCTATTTGACCAGGAGAATTCTGGGAAGCAGGAAGCTCTCTCGGCATTCCTGCCTGGACTACTGAAGAAGCAGGACGTGACCTGCCCTACTGAAAGAGGTACTGAGCCATGTGGCTTACATAGATGAGGATAATGGGTTAATAAAACTTATAAGAACTAATACTTAGCCTGAGCTAATGGGCCAATCAGTTTATAACCTAATGCAGACTCTCTGTGTGATTTTCTCTGGGACTAAACGGCTGGGGTACCAGGCAGGACAGAAACCCCAACAAGCAGGCCCTTCATGCTACAAAGACAAGGTATGCACCAGGTGTTAATTTGCTTGATTTCATATTTCATAATATGTGGTTAAACTTTTTACACAGAGAAAAGTACTTACTATTGTGAGAAAGAGTAGGAGCCCAAATCTCTCCTAGAACTCACGTTTTCGTCATCCAAACCATGTTTGACATGATTTTGCTGAACTGTGGGAAATATCAAGTCATATGCCACCTTTTCCTGGATATTCCTCACTGCAGCTATTGCCTGTATTGAATTAATCACACTTCACACGAAATCTGTAACGCCAGTGTCCGTGCAGATGCTTTCTTCATTAAAGTGCACTAAGGCTTTTCTGAAGAAGGTAACGGCACAATCATTCTGGAACTTTTTTTCTTGAGAATATGGATTGTGTTATTTTGATTCAAATTTTGACCTCAGCTCAAGCAATTTCTTTATAGATAGATATTCATTGTGGAAGCCATAGGATATTAATATAATATGCCTCACCTTTGACATAGCAAAATTAGTAAATTACCATTCTGAAGATGTTTCTAAAACATATATTTTCTATATTGCAAGCATTTTTCAGTCTCAGATTCTATTATTAAATTTAGCTAAAGAATAGGAATATATGCCTATCCATGCATCCACTGTCATTTGATCATAGATTAATTTCTTCAGTGATTTTTATTAGAACTCAAGTCTTTTTATAAATTGCATTCATGCAATTTTCAGGAAAATATGTGCAGAATATTAATATTACTATGTAATATTAATTACATAGTAAGGAAAATTGAAAATGTATGGCAAATAAACCCATTTCTCATTCAAATTATTAGAATAACATTGTTTTGTTCATTTTTTAAAGTGGCTTTGAGACAGTAACATAAAAGGAAGGTAAAATAATTAGATTATTTTTCCTAAAAGTAAGAAATGTTGCTGTGTTCTTAAAGCAAAGGAACAAAGTATAACTGCTATAAAAAGTATATTTCTCTAAATAAATTTCTGGTCGGTGTATTGTTTATTTCCACTGATAGTAGTGGAGTACATAGGAATGTTATGGGGATGTTTTACAATGAGTTTTAAGAACCACAGGCTGGAAAGGTGACTCAGAAGTCAGGGAGCTTGCTGATGTTTCAGAGGATCTGAGTTCACTACCTAGTACCTGCATTGGGAGGTTCACAATGACCTGTATCCCATAACCTCTACTGACAATTTACATGCAGATCATAATAAAGATGGTTTTCATAAGAGCAATGATGTTCAGTTAGATCTATGATTTAATTGAACTTTCTGAATTAGCCTAAAAGATAAAGGTGATTAAGACAGTAAATATAATTAGGGAAGTGACTTAGGTTATTCTGCCAATTTCTCCAAAAAGAAATACAAAAAGTCAAGAAAAGACTATAAGTTACCTTCCCTTTCATTAGATATAAGATCTGAAGAAGATGGAAAGTAAGCACAAAGAAGTTTCACGCATTTATAGATCTGTGGATTCTGCCTGTGGAAAAACAGGCTGGTGACTAAAGAGAACAATTACATTCCTACATCTAAGGTTAGGTCTGAGTTCTTTGATCATGTAGATTACAGAATTAATTACAGGTCCTGGTATGCACCTTGAAATAACAAAGTTGTGAAAGGAAATTAAATGACCCTATTGGGTGTAAAGAGAAACAGGTGGTTAGCTAGACCACTTGTTTAAAGTTTCCGTAGAGCAGAGACAGGATAGGAACCTGCTACCCTGAAACCGCAAACAGCAGCCTGCCAGTACCAAACGGACTGGCTGAAATATACTTAGCTTGCTTCAAACTTCATTAATCACTAATAAAAGAATATTTATTTTTCAGGACTAAAAGTATCTACTCGTGGGCTTCTGAAAAAAAAAAAAACAAAAACATGGGATTATAGTCACACACCAGCACACCCTCTTTCTATAGAGTACCCATTCTGCTGCCTGAGTTGCTCTCCAGCTCCTCAAACATTCTTAATCCTTACCTCAACCTCAATCAAGTTTTTACTTAAAATTTAAAATACTAGTGTGGCCTGAAGGAAAACAAGAGAAATATTTAAATTAAATGAATATCAAAATAGCAATTTTCTCATGATCCTAGAAAGAAAGATTATAAATTCCCTCTAGAGGAGTGAACATCAAAACCAGGACACAAGCTGTTCCCAAAAATTTTATGAGTTAATATTTCACCATTAATCACTAATCAACAAAGCAGCCACACAAACAATAAGCTTAATTAGCAAAATTAAAATAGATTAAAAAGTTTGTCAAACTTTGTTTCTGTCATGATTTTGTATACTTTGAAGTTAGTGTACTCAGAAGAAAAAGTAATAAAGTGATACATTGAAAGAATCACAGAAAGATCAGGAGATGGCTCAGTGGATGAAGGTATTTAACACCAAGTCTGATAACTTTAGTGTAATTCCCAGGAGCCTCTAAAAGACTGAGAGAAACAAGCCCTCCAAATTGTTTCTTGACATCCCCTTTTATGGCTAGATATCTGTACAACACACACACACACACACACACACACACACACAGAGAGAGAGAGAGAGAGAGAGAGAGAGAGAGAGAGAGAGAGGGGGGCACATAAAAATAAACAAAAGATATCGTCAAATTTTATTTCGAAGGTTATAATTACATCATGTACCCCTTCCCTCTCCTCTTTGAAAACCCTCTCATGTACTCACTTCTGCCATCCTTCAAATTTATGGCCTCTTTTCCTGAAATTGTTGTAACTTCAAAAGAATAGTATGCTAGTAATTTTCAAAACTGGCAGGTTTAAAGGTTTAGTAAGATGAAGAAATAAGAAAATTATCGTGAGTAATTTTAATGTACAATTAATTGAAGCATACATAGAATGGGTGCCGATATTGTGGTCCAGGATATATTTAGAAGTTATTAATTAAAAATATTCCCCAATTTGCTTAGAATGTAATTATTAAATTTGGTAAGATAGGAATGTTAACAAGCATAATTCAATATCTAAATACAGTGGGGGGGATGCAGAAGAAATGTGTTTTAAAAGCCAGGAGCCAGCCCTGAAGGAATGAGCAGGAGAGACTGCCCACTCTCTCTCTGTCATGTGGTGGCATGGGCTGAGATGTCTTCCTGGCCCCTCACCACCTACTTGCAGGCGGGAAAGCTAGTCTGGGGGTCAGGAGACTGAGAGAGCTGACCCTGTCTCTCACCACCTGCAACACTCAGGAAGATGGATCCTATATCTTGCCCTGGCAACATCTTAGAGCTGACCCTGTTGGCAGCAGTGCAGGTGAGCCAGCCCTGCAGGCTTGAGAGCCGGAAAGCAGAGCCCCCTGTATCTGCCGTGTGGTGTATGGGTGACGGAAAGAAGCCCTCCTCCCTTGCCAACTGCAGCAGACTTTAGAGCTGGCCTCACGGTCCGGAGAGCGGAAGAGCTTGCCCTGCCCTTCGCTGGCTGCAGGACATGGAAGAGTGGGCCCGGCACCTTGCCTGGGCACAACAGTAGAGCTGGGCCTGGTGATGTGGGTGCCAATGAGCCTGGCCCCTGGGTTGTGAGAGCAGAGCTGGCCCAGCTTCTTGCCTTGCTGCAGTAGGTGAGCTAGCTGGGCAGTGCTGGAAAGCTCACCCTGCTGGGATTGATGAGGGAAAACCGGTAGGTAAACCAACTCAGCTACCACCCAGACCCAGAATCAGGCCTATGAGGGGGCCCACTCCAACATCCACTTCATCTATGAACTGTTGGAGCATGTGACAGAGCTGGTCCTGCTGGTTCAAAGTTTCAAATCTTCATAACAAAAGGCCACAACAGGATATCCATGAAGAGTCCCATTGACGTCCCTGTACTGAGGGAGTAGCAGAGTCCAGACACCTCGAATGAGACTGATGCCTCTTTGCAGCCTGTGGATGAAAGAGTATACTGTGTGACTCACTGTGTCACACTCGGCTTCCACACCAAGACATTTTTTGTCTTTTAAATTTTATTTTATATTGAGTGATCTTACAAGGGCAGAGGGTAGAGAAAGAGATGGAGAGATGAATAGGGTTGGGATACATGGTGTGAAATCCACAAAGAAGCAATTAATTAATAATAAGAGTAATAATAATAATCAGGAAATCAAAATCAATCACTAGCAAGCAACAACAAATATTGAAACAGCTAAAAATGTCAAATTTTCATCTGACTAGACCACTGCAACCTAGAAGATAAAGTAATAAAATAACCATTGTTCTGGGGGAAAAGTCAATAGCAACTTTGAAAAACATATCTAGTTAACTGCCAAACTGAAAACTTACCAGCAACAATAAATATATAAAATAAATGATCTACTTTAAATATTTTTATTATTGTTTTTATTTTGAAATTACGATTTAATCACAACTTTCCCTCCTTTATACCCTCCCATATACCCTTCCCTAGTCTTCATCAAAATATGGCCTGACCTTTTTTTTTTACTAATTTTGCTAATTATTATATCACAGATATATATATACATATACATACATATGTATACATATATGTATGTATATGCATTCCTAAATATGACCTGTTCAGTTCATATAATGCTACCTGTATGTATGTTTCTAGGACTGACCCTTGGTACTGGACAAGAAAATGGAAGAAAATCACATCTACTGTTCTTTGCTTTCCTCAGTAGCCTACAGGTCTGTGTGTATTATTGACACCCCTGGGCTTTTTTCCACCCTGTTCGGCATGTCCATCTTCTTGTTCAGGTTACATTTGAGCATCCATATTGGTGAGTCTTTATGAGTAGAGCTTGTGTTCCTAAGAGACGCAATCTCAAACAAACCCCCTCATCCTCAAAAGTTTCCAAATTTTTATTATCTTTGAACACAAACCTGTCTGAGATGTATTTCATAGGAGCAAGAATTATAGGGCTAAGGCAATGGCTTAGCAGCTAAGAGCACTTGATGCTTTTATTCTGGATATTGCTGCTAGTGCCTATACTGTAGCCCACAACTGCTTTTAACTCCAGTTCCAAGGGATTCGGTGGATTCTTTTGCCTCTGTGGGGATCTCAATGCACATGGTGCACACACACAAACACATACACATTAAAAACAAAAAATATGTAGTCTATTTAGTAAATTTTATTTTTATTAAGAAGTTGAGAGTTATGACAAGGGTTTGGAATGAGATGAGAGGAAGACTGATATGCAGAGAGAGAGAGTGAGAGAGACAGCTAAAGAGAAGAGACTGCTAAAACATTAAAAAGATTGACAATGGTGCCTAATTATTAAATGAGACAATCATACTTAATTTTTAGTTATATAACTTAGAAGTGTCAATTACATTATGAAGAAAAAGCTAAAAGGTTGAATTGAGGAGGTTCAAAGAGTCATTGCTCATTTGTTGCAAAGACTAACATAATGTCTATATTAATAGAACAAAAATACTCAGTTGAAAGTAAAGAGCTAGATCTATAACATTACTCTTCCATTTCCGGTGACAGAGGAAACTCGTACCAACACCATGGGAATCACTATGGCCATTCCTCAGAAAGTTGGAAATAGGTTTGCCTCAAGTCTCAGTTATACCACTCTTGGGCTTACACCCAAAGAATGCTCCATACTACCACGAGGACTCTTGAGTAATTATTTCCATTGTAACTTTATTCATAATAGTCCAGAAATGGAAACAACCATGATTGCCTCACATAAAGATTGAATAAAGAAAAGGTAGTACATTTACACAATAGAGTATTTATTATTCAGCACTAAAAAATTGGCATCATAAAATTTATGGGCAAATGGCAACTAGAAAACTATATCATTCTGAGTGAGGTAACCTAGACCCAGAAATAATAATAGGGGATGTGTTCACTTAGTAGTGAATATTAGCTGTTAAGTAAATGATAACCAAGCTACAATCCACAGACCCACGGAGGTTAGGTAAAGAGGAGATCTACAGGGGGAAACATGGGTCTCTATGAGTATGGGAAGCAGAATAAATTCTGTGGGAACAGTGGGGGCTTTGGGGTGAGGATCAGAAAGGATCAGGAGGAGATGGAGAGGGAGTGTTGGGAGACAGCTGGAATGGGGAGTGGAAAAGTGTCAGGGCAGAAATCTAGTGCACTGGAAACTTCCTGGAATCTATGAAGGCGACAATAGTGAGGATTCCTACTAAGTTGAGGATGCAGAGTCTAAATTGGCCATCTTTTGTAGCCAGGCAAGGCTTCCAGTGGTAGTACTAGGTTGCATTTGGTTGTGGCCAAGGAGTTCCTGTGGAGATCCCTAAACAACCAAGACTTGTTCTAGGGCAGAAGGTCACTCTGTAAAAACTGACAGTGGAACTCCATTGCCAAGCACAATTTCCACACTGTTTATGGAGTGTAGAGAGGGCTAGCTCGTCCAGGCTTGGTGCTTTTACCCCTACTTTTAGTCTCCTTGGTGTGAGAAGGTACTTGGTTGGCTATGGAAGACAAACATAGATACCAACCTAGACATACAGCCCTCAAACTGCAATCTGTCCTATCTGCAAGATTGTGCTGGGAGTGTGGAGGCACGGAACTTATGGGAGAAGCAAAGCAACATTTGATTTAACTTGAGGCCCACACCTTGAAAGCTTGAGAGGGAGCCAATGATCTACCCTACCTGGATGATCAAAAACCAGAGACTGGATAGGCCAGAGTCCTAGGGTAGAACCAAGCAAGTCTGGCAAAAAAAAAAGTTAAAAAAAAATGATTTCTAATAATATTCTCATAGCTCAGAACCTTGTACGGTCACAGTTGTCATTAGAGAGGCTTCCTCCAGCAGCAGATGGGAGCAGATGCAGAGACACACAAACAGATATTTTGTGTGAAAAGTCTAAATTGGGGGTCTCCATCAGGTCCCCTCCTCTTAGATATCAGGGAACCCTGTGGAAGAAGAGAAGAAAATACTGTCGGAGTTAGAGGGGATAAGTGGACACAAGAACATTGTCCCTGAATCAACTAAACAGAGCTCACATGGGCTCACAGAAAGTAAAGTAGCAAGCACTGAACCATTTGGGGTCTGTACCAGGTCCTCTGCATAAATGTTATGGCTATTAACTTGGTGTTTGATAGGACTCGTAACAGTGGAAGTAGGTGTATCTCTAACTCTTTTGCTTGATCTTGAAACTTTTTCCTCCTATTGGGTTGCTTATCCAGCCTCGATATATAGTAAGCTTTCTTATATAAGCTATTTTTATACTGAGTCAAAATGCCTAATGGATATTTTCAGTAGGTGAGAAACAAGATCCAGTTTCATTTAGAAATTATTTTCTTATCTTTCTAGTTGCAACAACAATAGGAAGGAAACTTGATAGTTTGGTTTTTAAATCTGAATCTAAGTAAAATTAGATGAACTCATGTAATATCGTCAGCATTAGTGCACTTCCCAGTGGAAAAATGAAAGTTAATAAAATGTGACTTTCTTTATTCTAGCAATACCTACTTGGAAATTTTGGGAAAGATTTTGTGCTCTAAAATTGAAATGATTTTAACAATCTGTGTTTGTTCCTCATTAGTCAGAGTCTTGACTTTGAACACACATGTCTTATTTTGATGACCTATAGCACTTATTTTTCAGGTACTTCTTGTGCTATTTCAAATTAACAGAATGGTGGAGCCTGCGGCATGGGTTCACAGTCAGAAGAACAAATAGAGGACAATGAATGACTTCACTGAAATTTCTCCTGTTAGGGGACTTTTCTGTTTTAAAACAAACTTACCAAGACTAGCCCAATACCTTCAAAGTATTTAGGTTCTACATGTCTCAAAAAGGTGTTGAAATGTTCTTATTATGGACACATAGTTCCACCAAGCAATTTGAGACCCTAAAATGAAGCACAGTCTGTGCTAACAAAGTAGCTTCAGTTCTTTCGACATTTACTCTGTTGCAGGTATCTTGCCAGGGAATTCATTTATAAAGTGTAGTTGAATGTTACAGTTAAATAGCTCTATAGAGTAAACAGGTATCTGTATGTAGCACAGGAAGGAATGGAAGGCTGGGGAAGAGCAATATAAATAATGATTGGCTGTACCCAGAATTGAAGCTAGAGAAGATTAACTCCTAAATCTATGTCTTTGTCACAGTGTTTCCGTGAAAAAGAGGATGGAATAAAACACACATGAGTCAGTTGAGAACGAGTTGGGCACTTTGAAAAATATGTCCAAAACAACCCCAGTAAAAAGAGAATTATATTCTGCGAATCTGATACAATGATGATTTCCCAAAAGGCAGTACCCCTGAATGGGTGATGTGTTATAGTTCATCAGCCTGAGGTAGATACAAAAGACTCATCATTTTTTCAGTCTAAATATGTGTTTTCTTTACCATCAACTCAAGTAATATGATTATTATTATCTTTGTGTAGCCTTTTGGTGATCTTTGTGCTTGTTCAGTGAGCCTTTGGTGATTTATGCTTTATAGTTTTTCATTTATAAATCTTCAGCAATTATTTTTTACATATCTTTTTCTTTCCCATTTGCCTAATTATAGTTACACTAGCACTTGGACTTAACACATGATTTATTTTTTCCATTTTTTTTCTGTGTGTTCTCAAAACACAAAAACGATGTCAAGTGTTAGGCATGGATACAGATATACTCTCTCTTTCTCTATAATGTATCTATATATTTATGTATATACACATATATGTATGTATGTATCCATTTCTAAAATTTGCCATTTTTATATTCTTCTGAATCTAACCTGCTGTTTTTCCTACCTAGTTTAATTTTCAAGATGATGATTTGAAAGAGTAGAAAGGGAGAATTTTAATATCACATAATTTGGAGAAAGATAGAGATATTACTAATTTTGGATCTTAAAAATAGATTTAAAACACAAGGAAAGTAAACAACTATAACAAAAAGGTAGATAATCTATATCAGCTTCAATGATAACTTTCAGTGTTTCAAATTTGGTAAATTTAAAATATGTGTATTAGGAAGCAGCTCGGTTTTAAAAGTCATCTTTTCTAAACTGTGAAAACAGAAATAAAATAATGCCAATGTGTCATGCAAATAATACTTCAAAGCTTTCTGATGTAACTCTATTTTATTAAATGAGAAAAAAAACCTGGTTTGGAAAGAAGCTCATTTTATACAGATAAATTCTGTGAGTCACTAAACTGATCTGGAAAACCAAAATATATTTACAAATTATAAAGTATCAGCAATATCCAAGGCAATTTCAATAGAATTGTCCAATAAGTTGGTAAGTTGCACATAATCATTTTAGCTACCCTTTTTCTCATATACATGGGCTAAGATCTTAACTATGTCAGATTATCTTATTTAATTAATACCATTTATGTTTTCAACCACACACACACCACACAGTTATGTGTGTTTGTGTGTAATACATAAATAGAACACGAATATTCTGCCAGGTATAAACAAACCATTTGCAAGTAAATAAAGCATAATCTCAGGCCAAGAAACACTCAAAATTTCTCCATTCACCTTTCCTACTTCTCCATTCCAGCCCAGGGAAGGGCTTTTCACTTAGTTTTCTCATCATTGTAGATCTGAGAGAGAGACAGAGACAGACAGAGAGAGAGAGAAAGAGAGAGAGAGAGAGAGAGAGAGAGAGAGAAATCTTAGTTGTATAGGACATGGGCAATTATAGACCAACAGCATTAGAGAGTCTAATCAAAGTGATAGACCATTGAGAGATTCAAAAACTCTCATGCTTTAAATCGATAGACTCTCTCAGGGAATAACCACTCCTTGCCTCCCTGCAAGTACAAGCTCAAACGTATCTCAGGTTTACCAGTAGTTTCTCGGGTTTATTTTCTTTTTACTACTGTTGCTATTGCAATTGATGCTGACATTACTTCCTTTGATTCCCTGATCCATCAAGCACTTCTCATGAGATTGCTCAGAGGTAAGAGAAGCCTACAACCTGTATTGAATTTGACTCTGTAGCACCTCTGAGAATTTTCTATGTATAGTCTGCATGTTTGCAACTTCCTCTAGTGTCTGGGTCATAAAGAGTTCAGGGCTGTGCCAAATGAACCAAAGAATACCATACATTAAATATTATTAATATCTGAGTGACTGAAGACTAGTCAAAAGACTTTGCATGTGAATTTATACTTAGCATGAAATGTTCATAAACAAGTTTATGGACAAAGGCTACCTGATTGGATTATAATTACTTATTATTTCTGTTCTCTGTGTACTAGTACTGGGAAGTGGAACCTTTAAGAAATGAGGCCTGGTGGGCAATAATTAAGATATGGAGGATGTTGTCTTCAGGATGTTGTCTTAGTTTGAGTTTTATTGCTGTGAAGAGACACCAACTAATAGAAAGGAAAATATTTCATTGTGGCTGGCTTATAATTTAGAGGCATTACTGTCATGGCAGGAAATATGGCAGCAAGGAGACAGTCATGGTGATAGAGAGGTAACTGAGTTTTCTACATCTTCATACACAGGCAACAGGAGACTGGGTGCCACACTGGGCATAGTTTGAGCATAGTAAGAACTCAAAGCCTCCCTCCACTGTTACACACTTCCTCCAACAAGGCCACACCTACTCCAACAAAACCACACCTCCTAATAGTGACGCTTTCTATGAGCCAAGCATTCCCACATATGAGTCTATGGTGCCATTCCTATTCAAACCACCACAGATGTATTAATGTAGTTTTCAATGAATAAAGATTTGCTCCCTGACAAATTATGATTAAAGAGCAAAGCTAGCCTCTCCTTAAGTTTCTTTCTGATGTTCTCTCTTTTTGTATTGACTGAGAATTCTATACGGTCGTATAATAGTTATTGATCAATTGCACACTCCACTGGACACCAATTTCTTTCATTTTATCCATTGCTTCTATTTATTCCCAATTTTAAGTGTTTTCTTTCTTTCTTTGTTGTTGTTGTTGATTAAACCCATGAAATATTGTCACTGTAGACAAGAGTGTAGGATTTTCTACTGGAGCATGGGTAGCTAGCTGCTCAAGGGAAGCTGCTTTGAAACTGACTCTCTCTCTCTTAAGCAGCCACCAAATGCCAATACTTCCTCAGGTAGAGGTAGGATTTCCTGAGCTCATCAACGCTTCATTCTGGAGTTTGGCTGCCTTGATCTTATCGAGTTCTTCATCCTGCTGTCACGAACACTGTGAATTCATTTCTGCAACTATCCTGTCATTGCCGAAAGAAAAGGTGTATTTTAGGCAGTTTCACGAGCCTCTGGCTTTTCAACTCTTTCTGCCCCTTATCCTCTTCTGATCCCTGAGTCTTTCAAGGAATTGGTATGTCATAAATGCCCCGGTTAGTGCCCAGTTAGAAACTACACAATTTCTTACTGTCTGCGTTTTGACAAGTTCTGAATCTTTGTCTTTATTTACATCTGAAAGAATAAGCTTAAAGAGCAGTGAGAAATACAGTTATCTATGGCTATAGTCTTTAAATGTTGACTTAATTATGTTTCTGTTTAGCAAATCAGTAGTAGTAGATTTGTCCCTAGGACCTATGACCTACCTGGCTTCACTTTCTCAGCCTGATTTCTTAACAGTGGCAGGCATAAATTCCGTCTTGTGGATCAGGGTTTAAGTCCAAACACAAAGCTGTAGTTACCCCCATAGCATCCATCCCACTACTATACCAATGTGCATATCTTGTCAGAATGCTCCTTATAACACTGAGGATTAACAACTGGGTAATACAGATGATAGTTTGATGTTAGCATCTTCCAGCACTATAAAACCTACCCAATAGGAGCACTGCTACCACACTTTTGAGCATATGTCCAAAAGACTCTGTACCTACTGCAGAGATATGTGCTCATCTATGTCGATTACTGCTCTAT
This sequence comes from Ondatra zibethicus, assembly GCA_004026605.1. Taxonomy (NCBI): domain Eukaryota; kingdom Metazoa; phylum Chordata; class Mammalia; order Rodentia; family Cricetidae; genus Ondatra; species Ondatra zibethicus. The sequence continues at coordinate 18,995 of PVIU01018211.1, forward strand.
TCACAATACCAGAAAATGGAATCAATCTAGATCCACGACAACTGATAAAAGAATAATAAAAATGAGGTATATATACACAGCTATTAAGAAAATTAAAATACAGAAAAATCATGTGTAACTAGAAATAATTCTAATCAGACTAAGAAAGATGAATGGCGAGTTTTTTGTGGGTTCTAGTTGTAAGTCATTAGATACTGTGTTAAAATTTCAGTACCTATAAGCATTTGAGAACCAGTATGGGACTACTAGGGAGTTTTAAAAATATAGATGATCAAAGACAAGCTTCAGAAAGAGAGAATGGGAAAATATGGATCAAGAAATGTTAACACTTACACAGGAAAGAGGCCAGGATAGAGGAGGGAGTGTATGGAGGCATAACTATCACTGAAGACCTTTAAAAATACAGTATAGAAGCCCTCTACTATAGAAGCTTTCTAAAATATGTACTTATGCATTTACATATAAAAAGAGTTTAAATTGAGTAACCCGATAACAGGCGACAAAGCCTCGCCCATATTCCATTCACTATCAAGCAGAAAGCTCAGTGATGGGAATGGGCTTCCTCTTATGTAGTTGTTAATCTGCAAGCCCCATAGACACCCCACAAATATTGCCTTGGCTTTTTATTACTCCCCAGAAGTTGATGAAAAGACTCTATTACTCTACTGGTATAGACAAAACATGCTTGGATCACAGAACATGAAGAAATCAGCCTAGTACTATTGTAGCTTCCACTCTTGACATGCTCCCCCCCCCCTCTCTCTCACACACACACACACACTCCTAACATGGTGCCATCTTCCACGCAGTCTGCATAAGAGTGTAAAGCTTCACAAGCCAATGATAGTAGCACCATGTCTTTTAAATACAAAAGGACAAAAACATCTGAAATCAATTAACCTCTTTTCTCTGTCAATTACCCAGCATGGGCTAGTTTATCATAGTAATGAAGAAAAATCTCCCCTACCTGACATTGCAAGTCATATTTTGCTTCAATTGATTAGTCAAAAGAAACAAATGTTGAGCCTCTTGTTGTACCTTGCTAAAGACACTGGCTTTAGACATCTCAGTGTTCATAACATAATTATTATTCTGTCGAACATGGGTAATTATTTCACTGTATTATTCCGCAGCCCCAAAGAATTTCATGTTTTAGCTTTCTGTGGCCATAGAAATCAAATCCAGAACACTGTGTATAGCTGACTTTAATTTGTCACCTTTTAAAACACATGCAAGCAAATAAGGAATCAAATTAAAAATCAACATCATCATCATCACAGCTATGCCTTGTTTACCACAGTGACAGGCTGTATTCCAAACAACAACTTTGAGAGAGGGACCGCTACAGTTATTCACAGAGGAGTATCGTTTGAGTATGGTTATGCGAAAGCTAACAGATGGAGTTTGTCTTTGTGAATCATGAACAGATATGTGTGATTCTGTATGTTGTCACACTGCGAAGTTCTCTCAGGACAATTTACACCTCTACTACAAATTCAAGGGTCATTATTGCTCACGGTCATGAGCGAAAACACCCATGTGTCGGTGACAGGGAAATGGGGTATCAGGAAAGATGATGAGAAAATGAAAGAGCACTCATCAAGTAGAAGGTGAGTTTGGCCTCTTTGGATGACAGAAGTGAGAGACAGGATAAGCATGAGGACTTTAATGACATGACCTTTGTTTTGGAAAATCTGCACAGGCATCCTATAAGAGTGAAAAATCGGGATGATACACTTATGAATATGTAGCATATAATATTGAGATTCTGTATGGTTTGCTATATAAATATTAAACAGCAAAAGCAAAGTCCCATTCAAACCTTAGAACATTAGCACATGATGCACACATACAGGAAGCATTAAAATATAGAAGTCCAAACTCTCATAATAATATTGATAATATGTGTGAGAGAAAAAAATGTCCATCTGTAAGCAAACATACTGTCCATTAACATATGGAGCAATACCCAACACAAAGTTGCAAATATTGCCAACTTCCTCTCCTAAAACTTAATAGTGTATTGAGTAGAAAACTAACAAAAATTCTTGTTAATAAAGTTTTATCATGAAATGTTTCTCTAAAACCAATGTGACTTCATCACAAGCCTTTAGCTTGCTTGCCAGCTGCTGGGCTTTTGAGAGTTTAATGATTCATGAGGACTCCAATTCCATCAATGAACTGACCCATTGGTAAATTGGTAGCTAAGTCCACCATTAGCCAGTAGAATCTACTTAGATGGAGTAGGTCACAGAGGGCAAGTCCTGCCAAGATCTGTCGTTTGCTGGTTGGTTTCTGCTTTATCCCACTTTCAAGCCACTATAAGGAGGACAGTGTTGCTTTGGCATGACCTGCTGTCATGATGCACAGACACAGAGCTGCATCATCTGACATGTACCTTGGAAACTCAGAGCCAAGATGAAACTTTCCCCCTTAGGGACAAAAATCTAACAGCTATCATCTACGGACTAATTATTTTTGTTACCCCATATAATTCATCTTAAAAACAAGATCTTCAAATACTAAAAAGTTTCCAGGAAAGTAAACTGAACTCCATGAAAAACTAAAGGAAAGATCCTCATATAAATAAATAATGTATAATCTACACACACACACAACAAATATATGAAATCCACTGGAACAAAAAAACAATATCAGGCATTCATAACACAGATGAATATGCCCCAAAATTAAGAGAAAATTTAATCAAAATCCCCCCGAAACTACAAAAGATGTTGGAATTTTTTTAAAGAACATCAAAATAGTAATTTATAACTATTTTCATATGCTTTCAAAGATGGAAAAAAATTTACACTACAGACATAGGATTTTTTTAAAACTGGAGTTTAGCACTAAAATGCCAAATGAGAAAATATCCTACTTTGGATTTCTGTCAAAGTAGACTTTAAAGAAAAAAATGATTAGCAAATTTGAAGGCATAACATTATTTATCTAAACAGGAAGAGGTTGTTTGAACTTTGATATTTTAGCTCTGTATGTGTGCATTCTATGTCAATGTTGTTTGTATAGTTTGAGGATGAATCTTTGTCCCTTTTCTACTTTCATGCTAATTGACCAAGCACAGAAGAATTTGAAACAGCACACCCTGAATGAAGCACCATTATTTATGCCCCAGAAATGGATAAGCATGCATGGGCAGCCCGTTCATGGTGTTTCTCCAGTTGTCCTATCCTGGGCAGTCCTAGATGTTTGTGTTACTGTCATACCTAAGGTTCCACAGTCTTCCTTTATGCTGTCTCTCCAGTGTTTTGGGGGCCTTCCTCTTTGCCTTATCTGGTGCACTCCTCCAAGCTGTGCTGTCTTTGGGTACCTGGCATCACTCATTCTCATAATATGGCCCGAAGTATCCCCAGTGCCGTTGCGATATCTTATAGTTTACTTCTTTCTGTAGGTGAAGATGTTTCTTAATGTCCTCATTGCACAGCCTATCTCTTCATTTGATGTCTGTAATTCTCCTGAGACATGCCATCTCAAACACATTCAGCCGCTGTTCTGAGGAGCATTTCATTGTCTAGGTTTCAGAGTTGTAAAAATGGCAGCTCAAGACAAGAGTCTCATATACTTGTAATTTTGTCGTTGTTGTTACGTCTCTTGCTGACCAAACCTTTCCTAGTGCCTGGAATGCCGCTTGATGCCCTCTTTTGAACTGGGGTTTCCTCCAGGATAGACAAAGTTAACTGTCTGATTGAGGCTCTGATTCTTTATTACAATGTTAAAATTCTCGTGCGCCCTTCCCATGTGCTGTATCTCAGTTTTCTCAATGTTTACTTTCATACCAAGGTTGTCACTGACTTCCACCACTCTATTTACCATGGACTACAGCTCATTTGGACTTCAGCAAGTAGTGCTGTATGGTCGGTGAAGTTATTGATTCACACACTACCTTTCCCAACAGTTGTCTTCTCTAACTTCATAACTGATTTATACAAATGTTATAATTTCCATAATATATTATTATCATTATTATTGCTATCATTAATTTGCCTTGAACAGCTGATACTGTTTTTAAACAGTCAATGTTTCTGTAATCAATTCTTAAAAGGAAAATGCATGTGATATTGGCGATAATTGCTCGGTTTTATTGGTCTCCTGGTTAAAATATGTCAGGTTTTGGATCAGTAACATGAGAAACAAAAGGACTATAAAGTCAGTTATACACATGACCAAAGAAAGAAATGGGAGTGGATTTGAGTTCACTCATACCAGGCTAGAAATGGACAGTTAGTTAGAAAATACATGGAACACAGTTATGACAAATATGTACAAGGTTGGGGAAGAAGCGAGTGAAACTCGAGAGCCTTTAGAAACAAAGCAGCATTGTATCCCTGCTTTTTAGGACTAAGGAAATGCCTACCCCTGCCAGACTTCCATCTGGCAGAGTTAAGGGAGGGGTACAATGTGTTGCTTGTAAACCTTCCAATTTTTGATGACATGTGTGAAGAAAAACAGAATAACACTGACATACAGCTATTATGTCCTATGTGGTATAATTTTATTCATTGAAAATATCATGTCTATACAATGTATCTTAATTATTACCCACCCCCTCATTTTCCTTTCTCCGACTGCTTCTAGGACACCTCTCCCATCATATAATGCTTCCTAATTTCATGTAGTACTATTCAAATTATCTATTCATTTATTGTTTTATAATATTGAATTCCATTAGTGCTCTGATTATGCTTACGATGTGGGGTCAACCACTGTTACCTGAAGAAAGGATGAGTGGCCACACCCCCAACGGTAACTCTCTCTCAATCGTTAGCAACTACCATTGGCTTATCAGCAAGGGTGGTCTATGGAAAGTCCCTTACCACTCTGTTATGAAAATATATAGTCATTTGTTGTCTTATGAGTCTTGTGTAGGCAACCACAACTGCTGTAGACTCACGTTTGCTATAGCAATGCCATCCATGTCCAGAGGACATTTCCTAGCCCTTCCGAATCCTCCAGATTTTATATTCTTCCTATTCCCTCTTCAGAGATATTCTCTAAGCCTTGGAGGGAAGAGGTATTCATACAGATGTTTCAATTATGACTGAGCACCCATGGGTGCTTCTTTCAGTATTTGAACAGTAACCAGTCTCTGCCTTAACCATTACAGTCTGCAATAAGACGCTTCCCCGATCAAGATTGAATGAGCCAAAATACATGGACAGAAAGATAAATAACTGGACAGAAATTTGGCGATATGACAGTTTAGAAAAATCAACATCAGTAGGTTCTCCTGAGAGTCTATCAGTAACGAATTCCACTCTATGGGTCTGTCCTCAAATGCAATCAAAAGAACAGATATTTACCCCCATAAACAGTCTTGTTAATGTTACATCATTAGACATCCCTTGTGTGGCAAGTTCAATTCTATTAATTTTCTTTGTGGCATTGTTGGAATCAATGATTCTTCTAGTGACTCTCAGTAAGAGATATTATTTTAACAACTGATATGGTTGTGAGGTATTCACTTTCATTTTTAAAGAATATATTTAAAAAATATAAGCCCTATTTGGTTGTTTTTCCTTTGTCCACAGAACTTTGAGTTTCCTTAACTTTTGCTCTCTGTTGTTTCTAATGAGAATCATTACTCATTCTCACACTTGATCTTTGCCAAAACATCAAAAAGCAAAGAAATAGTCGTTATCATCTGCATATGGTAAGCCCGTTTCCCTGTTCTTTAGCTCATCCAATAAGCTCATCGTCAAATTGCTAATTTTTACTTAACCCTCAAATTAGATTTTGTTCTGTTTTCATTACATACCAACCAGAGTTTCCCCTGCCTCTATTCTTCCCATTTCCCCCATCTCCTCCCTCCCAGAACCACTCCATCTACATTTCCCTTCAGAAAAGAGCTAGCACAGATGAAGTACTCACTGCAGCCCCTGGCTCTCTAAAGCTTGCAATCACTGGAACTTCATTCTGAATCTTGCTGGTATCAGTGTCACACAATGATAGTACTGGGAAAGTCCACGGGTAGGACTAGGCACAGGCACACAGAGATGGGAGAATGTTATGAAGCTATTTGGTAGGAAATGGTATTTTAAAAAGTTAAATGTTAATAAAGCTTATTTACAAGTATTTAAATTCAGCCTTACCTGAAACTAAGTAAGAAAGAAGTACCAAAATGTAGAAAAAGAACTAACAGACCAGTGGGAAACTAATGTAATTTGAAGACTTGGAGACAAAGCGCTACTTACTTTTTCTTTTTTGTAAAACTTTGATTTTGATATGTTCAACAATAGCTACAGGTCTTATACATACTTGAACCTTTTTGATTAAGGAAAAAAAAAGTACATTTTAAGGTCAGCATCCATAGACTTCCTTTCCTACCTGTAGGTACAGCACGTGACTGACCCAAACTTAAGAGTCCACATTACAGATGACAATGTCCCAACTTGTGAAACGGTCTTAAAGCAATAATGACCGCACGGTAATATGAATGATTCATGACATGTAAAATATTCCACATAGCTCTCAATCAGTGAGAAAATAATGGTAAAAGTTTAATAAATATTGCATTTGTTATGTAAGTATACTTTTAACTTAATACACTAGATAAACCTTGAAATGAATGAGTTTATTTACATGTAAATTTTAGTTTAAAAGTGAGCTTGTGTAGATTTTATGTATATTATTCAAAATATATTTGTGCAAGTGGATTAACTTAATATTAAGCAATACAAATAATATTAAATAATAAAATGGTTTCATAGTTTACAAATTAAACAATTTATTTTAATTTCTTAATATTCCCCTAGAAATAATTTGTGCAATAGCATAGCTGTAGACTTAATACACTTTTCTAGTGGTATTCATGAAATATAATTAATAATATCATAAGTAAATACACTGTCCTCATGCATCTCTACTTTAATTTATCTAAACCAAGTTTATTTACTGATTTTAGCTATTTTTCTAAGGCCTTTAAATCAGTATCTTTCATAAAAACTGACTTCTATTACTTTTAAAAGTCATTTGTTAGCAAATGGAAGACCTGTTGTGAATAATTTCATTTTTCTGATATGTTTTAGTCTTCTGTAGTTTCACTGTTAATAAATGGGTATATATCAATTTATTCTTTAGTGTGTTGAGTTTCTTCAATCTGAGAATTGATATCTTTAAAATTTTCTGGAAATTCCTGTACTATTTCTTGGTCGTATACTGGAGCAGCTCCAGCTAATCTCCTCCCCTGATACAAATTCTGTGAACTGTTCTTTTGTCTCTGTGTTCTCCCACTCACATTTTCAGCAATTATTCGCTACTTAGAAATGTAAATATTTATTTAAAAATTTATAGATAATATTAATGTTTACATAGTCTACTTTGTTATCACTATCATCTACATGTAAATATTAACCTAAATATATATATTTATATGCATGTGTATATAACTATCTATGCATATATTTTAATTTTATTTTACTTTTATTTATGTGTTACACTTCTGATATTATTGTTAGGTCTTTCTTTTATTATCTAAGCATGTAAATATATATAATAGCTTACACATTGTAGGCATGATTTTGCATCTATTTTGTCTTTCTCCATCCCTTGTCTCTCTCACGACCTACTCTCCTTATGTGTTTTGGGACTTTTAGATTGCTTTGAATTTTACCTATGATTATTCATGATGAGCTATGCTGTGGAGCCTTTCCACAGATAGAATTTATGGGTTCAACATTCTTTTATTTTTTCCCCTTGAAAATCTCATTCATCAGAATGTCAGAAATATCATGTATAAATTGTTTACTTTGTTCAAAATAAATTGAAAATAAAAATCTATGACTACTAGTTATTGAAAATGGGGACATACAAGGTCTGGGAAGAATTTTGCTGGAATTATGATGGACATTGCATTGAATCTGTAAAATTTTTTGGTAATATTGCCATTTTTACTATGTTAATTTTACCTGCCTGAGAGCAAGGGAGATCTTTCCATTTTCTGCTGTTTTCTTCAGCTTCTTTCTTCAAAGATCTAAAGTTCTTGTCATACATATCTTCCACATGTTTGATTTGAGTTACCCCAAAATATTTTATGCTATTTGTGGCTTTTGTGAAGGGTGATGTTTCTGAAAAGTTTCTCTAAAGGCAAGGACATGGTCAATAAGACAAAACGGCAGCCTATGGAATGGGAAAAGATCTTCACCAACTCAACATCAGAAAAAGGACTGTTCTGCAAAATATACAAAGAACTCAAGAAATTGGTCATCAAAAGAACAAATAACCCAATTAAAAAAAATGGAGTACAGACCTAAACAGAGAACACTCAACAGATGAATCTAAAATGGCTGAAAGACACTTAGGGAAATGCTCAACATCCTTAGCCATCTGAGAAATGCAAATCAAAACAACTCTGAGATTTCAACTTTCACCTGTAAGAATGGCCAAGATCAAAAACACTGATGACAGCTTATGCTGGAGAGGATGTGGGATAAAGAGAACACTCCTGCATTGATGGTGGGAGTGCAAGCTGGTACCAACCTAAATGCCCCTCAACCAAAGAATGCATAAGGAAAATGTGGTACATTTACACAATGGAGTACTACACAGCAGAAAAAAATAATGACATCTTGAAATTTGCGGGCAAATGGGTGGAGCTAGAAAACATCACATTAAGTATGGTAACCCAGATCCAGAAAGACAAATATCATATGTTCTCACTCATAAGTGGCTTTTAGACATAAAGCAAAGAAAACCAGCCTACAATTCACAATCCCAAAAAACCTAGACAAAAATGGATCTAATCTACACGGGAAGTAGAAAAAGACAAGATCTCCTGGGTAAATTGAGAGCATGGGGACCATGGGAGAGGGTACAAGGGAGGGGAGCAAAAAAAATGTAGAGCTCAATAAAATCAGTAAAAAAATAATAAAAAAATGTGAACTTAAATTTTTTACATCTATAGATAAAAATTAATAGGAGACAGTCAAAACTCAATAAGTTGCCTACATATGTGAGCAATAATTACATAAATCACCCCTAAAGAAATTGTACATTCTAACCACTGAAACATAACTGTTATTTCTTTCATGTGTTTATAGATGCATGTACATATACAGAGATGTATGTGTGAGTGCATATATACAATAGGAGGAGCTGCACATATACACATACGTTCAAAATGGTTACATACATGTCATGTTTTTTTGAAACATGTTAAATATTTTTTATTAATTTCACTATGGAAATATATTTATAGCTATGCAAAGTATTTCATTCTGGCATCTTTCTTATTTAGTTATAGTGATTCATATTGCATGGAATTTAAGGTGCTACTTTTGTTGAATTTATTCAAATGATTAAATGAATACAGTTGTGAATGTAATTCCTTCTGTACTCTCTTTATCATCTTTAATATGTATTGAAATTTAAAGTTACAGGCTATGTTTCTCTTATTTTTTCTACAACATATCATGCAATATATACATGTCTGACCTTTACTGTGGTCCCCAATAAATTCTTGAGATATTCAATATGGTACATAAATTTCTCTGCTCCTTTTTGGTTTTCTCTGCTGTATATTTTTCAACATATATATGAAACTTATATCGTCTGGTTTTGTGTGTCAGCTTGACCCAAACTAGATCAGAGAAAAGGAGCCTCATTGAGGAAAGACATCCATTGAGATCCATCTGTAAGAAATTTTCTCAATTAGTAATTGATGGGGAAGGGCCCAGCCCATGGTAGGTGGGGCTATCCCTGGGCTGGTATTTGGGTTCTATAAGAATGCAGGCTGAGCAAGCAAGGGGAAGCAAGCCAGTAAGCAGTGCCCTCCCATGGCCTCTGCCTCAGCTCATGTCTCTAGGATTCTGCCCTGTTTGAGTTCCTGTCCTGATTTCCTTTAGTGATGAATTGCAATGTGGAAGTGTGAGCCAAATAAACCCCTTCCTCCCCCTACTGGCTTTTTTGGTCATAGTGTTCTGCTGAAGGAATAGAGACCCTAACTAAGACAACATATTATTTTATTATTTTTTCCTAAGGTTTTTCTATCTGAAACAGTGTGACATAAACAAATGTTTCATGTCATATCTCTTCTCACCAAAACATATTAGAGTTGCTTACTTGTTTATATTGTTTTGCCTAAACCACATTGTGATAAAGACAGGAGATTTGAAATAATCTCATTTGTACCTTATTTTCAAGAACAGAGTCTCACAGTGATCATTGTGAAGGTTTTGTTCAGGTATGTATTGTTGAGATTTGTGGTGCAGCTTCCCTGTGACATCTAGAAAACAATACGTCTAGAAAACAACAACTTGCAGCGTTCCCTGGTTCTCTGTCCCGTACAATCTCTCTGCCTCCCTCATTCATGATGCTCCCCCAGGCTTATGTTCAGGGCTTGTGTTCTAGATATATCAACTGGGGTTGAGTACCCGATGATGACTAATTCTTTGCATTTTGACCAGTTTAGGCTCTCTGTAACAGTCTTCAGTGTTGAAAAGATGTATTTATGATGATAGTCAAGAGTGATGATACACACCTGTACAGTTTTAAATGGGTTCTCCTTTAGGTTCCATGACCCCTCCAGTCAATGCTTATTGGCTAGATTTACAATGATGTAATTTCCCTCCTATTACCTGCATGACAACATCATTGGTGTGCCAGTGGGAAATCCAGGGAATTTCAGAAAGCACCACAGCACAATAAATGGCTATTTAGAGAGGAAAAAAAATTTCTTTATCTAAGGATGAACTTTGCAATCCCAAGTGGTAGACCCTAAATACATGAAAATACAAACAACATTAAATGAACTGTGTGTGTGTGTGTGTGTGTGTGTGTGTGTGTGTGTATAACATTTACAATTTAGAGAGGTACAACAAATTTGAGAGAGAGAGTGTGTGTGTATACCTGGTAGGAACTGGTGGTGGGAGAGGGAGTGGGAGGAATGATAAAAAACAGTACACATCTATGAATCTTCTAAAAATAAAAGGAACTCTTGGATTCTGGCCACTTAATAAAAGTTCAGTTCATGCCTTCAAATAATTCTTTATGATCCATTATAATTTCTGTAAGAAAATTCTGCATTTACTTGGACTTTTGGTGTGATACATATGTGCTCATATTTTCTAGAAGAGAAAATGCACAAACTTATTTCGCATTGTATTTGAGATCACTGATATTTGACCCGATCCAAAATGTACTTTGGGTTTCTGAGTGTGCTGTGAAGCTGTAATATAAGTCAGGATATTTCAACTATGTCATGCCATGTTGCAATGTCCCTTCAAACCTTTCACTTTAATTTTATTAGCTTTCCACTGACAACTTTTTAAGTTCTATTTCTCTTCAAACATCCTCACTTAACTTTAACAGATGTCCATTTCTGAAATGTCCCTCAGCACAGCTAGGGTGACCTAGCTCAGCCAGTCATGTGACTGATGATCAATATCTGAGCACAACTAACCATCTTTAAAGTCTGATATCATGCCTCCTTAAGATAAAGTGAGAAATTGTTTTAACTTTCAACAAAATTACTGTTTGTCAGAAAAATTTATTTCTTTTTAACGTATCAGGAGATAACCATATTTCAATATAGGAGGCAATTTCATTTTTTAAGCCTGTATTTATTTAAGACTGTTTTGCTTTCTCTCTGCATATCCCTGGCTTAGTCTCCCCCAGTTCTTTGCTGTTTTATAGCAAATGAAAATATGTTTGCAGAAATTGCATATAAAACTGTTTATTGAGACTTAAATTTTCAGTGACTGGTTTTTTTTTCCGTCTTCTTTAAACTTCACAGTTTCAGAATTTTCCCTCTCCCACACACTCAGCTTTATGCAATTAATTATTTGAAAATCCTGTCCTTTGGAAATGATTTGCTCCACTACATGTATTAATAAAATTGTTCATATTAGTTAGCTATTTATCCCTTTGCATAAATGGCTCCAATTTTCTATTCTAAATGCCTTTTCCATAATCATAAATACACATTATTTAATGTGTATGTGTGTAGAATGTATATGTTTGTTTGTGTTAACAGGTGTTTGAGCATACACATATATATGTACATATGCACATATGTGGGAGTGTATGTAAAGTTCAGTGGTTGATGTCAGGTGACCCCACAAGAACTCTCCACCTTGTATAGTGAGGGGGCACAGACTATCACTGGCTTTTGTTGTCTGTTTTAGCTAGTTTTTTTTCCATTTTAAACTCATGAACAACAGAAATTTAGAGGGGGGAGAGGTTTATTTTGTCTCCCATGTTATGGTCCATCATGGAGGAAGTCAGGGCAGGAACTCAAGGCAAGAACCCAAAGTCAGGAATTGAATCAGAGGCTTTGGAGAGATTTTTTTTTTTTTTACTAGATTGTTCACCATGATTTGCTCAGCCTGCCTTGTTGTACAACTAGGACCACTTGCCTAAGGTTAGTCTCATGAATGACTAGATAAAAATGAAATTGTCCACAGCTCACTGTTTTCCCTAAAGAACATAGATGAGGATAGAGTACCAACCACAGCCCCCTGCAATATACCAATAGATGAGGAAAGAATTTTCAAGGTTGCATTATTTAAACTCAATCTCAAAGAATCAAGAAGAGAAATGAGAAGGAAGAGGAAATTCTATCCAGGGCAAGATACAAACAACAGCAGCATTCACAGGCAATACTGTGTTGTATGGCCATTTTCTTTCACATTGAACCTTAACTCTTTAAGACATGAGATGTACTAAAGGCAGGTGAAACTTTCCATCTTACAGAGATGCTTCTTAAGACTCAAGAAGTAAACAACTCAGTAGCTTCAGGAAATCCAAAAAAATTGACTAGATTCACTAGGTCTTTATACTCCCAAATTTATGCAACAAGTAAAATTGCTATGAAACCTCCCAGAGCAGAGATGGCTAGAAGATATCCAGACCAATGGAGAAAGTTAAAAGACAAAGACCAACCAAGTTGCCTGGAAAAGACAGTGAAGAACTGAACAGCCTGGAAAGGACGGACACTCTTCTAACCTGTTGGGATGTCTGCAAGCGGTATACTTTACTCAAGAATTTTAGCTCTCATAAACCATCACCTGTACTGAGGTGGCTTTTGGTTGTCTTTAAGTCATTTCTACTCTTGTAAAATAATCCCAATAAAACCACCAAGTTGGACTTTGGTGCTGTGCATACATTGATCTGTTACCAGTTCCCTATCTGGAGTGACAGACATTTGCTCATATCTCACAAGGAATATTGTCGTGCAATACATGATACAAACTGAAAAGGACTGTGTATATAAATTATAAGGGGATCTATCCAAATGTGTATAAAGATTGAGCCTTTGAATGTTAGAAGAATGATATAAAAGCAGTAATAAGCCTTGTATTCAATTCTAAATGGTTTGAATTTTGTGGTAAACAATAAAACATGTTTTAAGAAACAAAATTATACTTGAGTTTACCATTTGAAGTTATTCCTTTGAAAATATTGACATATTGAAGAGTGTTAAAATTGAATGCTAAAGACAATTGTCTGTCTTGTACGTTATTGCTCAGTAAATAATAATTAAGTATGATTCCAAGCAAATATTTCTTTTCCATTTTCTGGGTAATTGCTGTGGTTTGTTTTTGTTTTCTCTAAATCTTCCAACGAAAATTTTCCAGTTATCACAATAATATTGTTGTGTCTATGTAAAGATGATCATGTTATCAGAACACAGCAGAATTCAAGAGGCACTTTGGAAAGAATTTTGGAATGATACACAATGCAACTGGCATTCTCTTTTGTCTGTTAGCTAAGATATCAAAGTGTGTGTGTGTGTGTGTGTGTGTGTGTGTTGTGTCTGTATTAGAAGCAAAATGGTCAAGCAAGGCAGAAAACAACAGGATAAACATGGAACATATGGCAGCCTGAGAGGGGAAAGATTATGCCACACTTCAACTTTGAAGCTAACATGTGAGTCTCATTTGACAAGCCGGTCTGTGATTCTCCTGTCACTTAGTAAAACATATGCCACACATCACCAAATAGTGCTCTCCAAATGGCAAGAGTCTTTAAACAACGTCTCTCCTTTTATTCCCTTAACTGAAGTAGCAGTACATGGAAAACAAAACATCTCTATCAACTGAAATGATTAATACTACAGTTTTGCATGGAGAGGCATATAAAATCCAGAGGAATAAACATATCTTCTCAAAGTCTATGATGTGGTTATATGACATTGAGTGTTGGAAATGACACATTTAATAAACCTCCTTTTATTCAACATGCATTAAGATTATGTTCTCTGTCAAATACTGTGAACTTAAAGAAATAACATAGAGTTCCTGAATCAACAGTTCTAGTGAGGGAAGCAAAGTGAATAGTCACATAAAAGGTCATTGCAAAATGTTGTCTGTTTGTCTCTAATGGATGATGAAGAAAACATAAAAACTATAGTAAGCAATGCAACCATGCTGTGAGATTAAAAAAAAAAAAACAACTTCTTTCATTCTGTATGTTTGACTCCCTCCATGCCTCACATACTTCTGAATTCACCTCCTCCTTCCTCTCTCTGCCCAGAAGTCCCACCTTCACCTCCTGCCTACCTATTGGCTGTTCAGCTCTTTATTAAACCAATCACAGTAATATATCGCCTCACATATAAGTATCCTACAACCCTCCACCTCAAATAGAGGGCTAATAACAAAAATATATAAAGAATTCAAGAAACTAGGTTTCAAAAACATTAATCCAATTTAAAAATGGGGTACAGATCTGAAGAGAGAATTCTCAATGGAAGAAAGTTAAATGGCCGAGAAACACTTAAAGGAATTTTCAACATCCTTGCCCATTAGGGAAATTCAAATCAAAACTACTTTGAGGTTCCATCTCAGATATGTCAGAATGCCTAATATCAATAACAAAAGTGACAGCTTGTAGTAAGAGGCAGCACGGGCTACGTTCCCGCCTGGTTCCCGGCGCAGGGCCCCTTGTTCTGTCCCGCCAGGATCCCGGTGCCCAAAATAATTACACAGAAACTGTATTCATTGAAATACTGCCTGGCCTATTAGCTCTAGCCTCTTATTGGCTAACTCTTACATCTTAAACTAACCCATATCTAGTAATCTGTGTATCACCACGAGTATGTGGCTTACCAGCATGAGTCTAACCAGTGTACATCTTGGGCCGGAGAAGCATGGCGTCTGCTACACTGCCTTCTCTCTCACAGCATTCCGTTTTGTCTATCCCTCCCACCTAAGGGCTGCCCTATCAAAAGGCCAAGGCAGTCTCTTTATTTAACCAATGAAAGCAATAGAAATACAGAAGGACCCCCTACACCAGCAGCTCATGATGGTGAAAATATGGAGCAAAGAGAACATTCTCCCATTAATAGTGAGACAGACACTCTGGAAGTCAGTAGAGTGGTTCCTCAGCAAGTTGAGAATAGATCTGCCTCATTATCTAACTATAGCACTCTTGGACATATACCCAAAGGACACTCTATCCTACCACCAAGACATATACCCAAAGGACACTCTATCCTACCACCAAGACACTTGCTTTCAAAAGCTGGTAACAACCTAGATGTCTCTCAACTGAAAACTGGTTAAAGAAAATGTGGTAGACTTACACAGTGTGAAAATTTGCAGGTAAATGGATGGAACTAGAAAACATCATCTTGAGTGAGGCAAACCCGACCTAGAAAGATAAATACAGTATTATTCACTTGGAAGTGGATATTAGCTGTTAAGTAAATGATAACCAAGCTACAATCCATAAATTCACAGTAGGGGTCTTTGTGTGTGGCTAGAATTGACTTTATGGGCAGACTGGGGACAGATACAGACAGGAAAGGGGGGGAACATCTGGCAGAGAGATGAGGTGGAGGTAGAGAGTGCAGGGAGAGACAGCAGGAACTGGAAAGTCTTGTGGGGGGCACGTGTAAACTTCTTGAAATATACAAAGGTGATCCTAATGAGGACTCCTAGTAACTAGACAAAGAATCTCAAAAGGCCATTTCTTGTCACCAGGTGAAACTTTCAGTGGCTGGACTGGACTTAATTTGATTGAGTGTTGGCTAGAAGGACCCAATGGAAATTTCCAGACTATTGCTGAAACAAGTGTTGCTCTCTGCAAACTGACAAGAGGGACGACACCCACAGAACTCATTGAACATGGAGAAGTGGAGCTGGTGTCTACATGGAGTCCTCAGTCCTGTGTTCTAGTCTCTTTGGTGAGGAGAAGTGAAAACCAAGCCAGCATCAAAACACAGCACCACCTACAACCTATTCCGCCTGCAAAATATGCTAGGTCAATAGAAGCACAAAGTATGTGGGAGTGGCCAACCAATATCTGATTTGACTTCAGGCCCACTCCACAAGAAGGAAGCCATGTCAGAAACTGCTAAGGTAACCAAGAACCAGAGACTAGATAGCCCAGAGACCTCAGGTAAAACAAAATACTACTGGGCTAAAAACAAATATCAAAAAAAATTATTCTTAATGATATTCTGCTATACTCATAAATCAGTGTCTTTATAAGAGGTCATCATCAGAGAGGCTTCCTCCTATAGCAGATGGGAACAGATGCAGAGACCCACAGCAGACATTGTTTGACAGAGAGTCTAGATGGGAAGTCTTCATCAAATCCCTCTCCTCTGAGTTCAGGGAACCCCACAAAAGAGAAGGCAGAAAGAATATAAGATCTAGAGCAGTTGAAAAGTACCAGGAGAACAAGGCCAGATGAATCAACTAACCAAGGCACGTAATGACCCTACAGAGACTGAAGCAACAGGCACAGGGCCCATAAGGGTCTCTACCAGGTTCTCTCTACATATATTACGGCTATTAGCCTAGCATTTTCATGGGTCTCCTGACTATGAGAACAAGTGTATCTCTGACTCTTGTGTCTGATCTTGGAACTTGTTTCCTCCTGTTAGGTTACCATGTCCAACTTTGATATGATAGTTTTTACTTCATCTGTTATATTTTATTTTGTCATTTTTGGTTGTTCTCTCTTGAAATCCTGTTCCTTTATAATGAGAAACAGAAAGGGAGTGGATCTGGAAGGGCAGGGATGGAGGGGAAACTATAATTAGGATATATCATATGAAAAACAGAATCTATTTTCAATAAAATAAGTAACTATTAAAATTATATGGTAAGACGATTTTCATGTACTTAATTAAATTCAATAGTATTATAAAATCTTCAAGCAGAGATGAATGAATTTCACAGATTTTCATTTTTATAGAATATCTCTTATTTATTATTTGACAGTTTCATCTTGTAAACAAAATATCTTGTTAATAAGCACCTCTAACCAACACATAGCTCTCCCCATTCCACACTCCCCTTTTTCCTTTGGCAATGTCAGTAAGAGGAGTCCTAGAGATACATAGTTGACTAGAGAGCCTAAGGTGCAAATAGCTTCTGAAGTCTCTTCAAATCATGTTATACTGTCCATCCATTCAAAGAAAAGCTGCATGTGAGAAGCGCTGACAGTTTCAAAATGGGATTATCAAATAGCCTTGGAATTACTAAGTTCAATTCCATCTCTCATTATCTAGATGAAAGGGTAAGAAATAAACAGGACAAAAGGCATGCTAACTGCCAATCATAAACAAGTTCTATACGTAAAGAACATAAAATCAAAAGGTCTATAAAGAAGAGTGAACTTAAAAGGGGCCCAGAACCAGCAGATGTATGAAAACCTGGAATGGTTGCATTTACATGATAGTCACAGTGAGGAATTTAGAAAAGAAATTTCTAGTTTAGTGAGAGGCAATTAGTACCTGGGAGTTAATTTTTAAAAGTAGGGAATGATTATCCAAGTGATATCATGTTCTACCATGATCATCTTTAAGTATCAACCAATCTCTCAGTGAGTCAACTTAAGTGATGCTTATATTTATGATTTAATGAACTAATTTGAAGGGAAAGTGAAGTCTCAATTTACTTGTGAAAACATTCTCTATTAAAATACTCATGAGATAGTCTTATGTTAGATAAATATATAGGACGAGGAAGATGACTCAGTAGGGAAAGGTACCAGCTGCTAAGCTGACAACCTGAGTTTAATCTTTGAGATTCACAGGGCAGACGGAAGAGAAGCGATTCCCATAAATTATCCTCGGACAGCTTCACGTACACCACTCCAAACCTGGTTCCTCCCCATCAAACACACACTATAAATGATATAATATAATAATATGCCGGTTAGCAAATATCTCAACACTTTTCCCATGGACTAATAGCGTTCATGAATTTTCTTTCAATGATTTGTTCATAGTCCATGCCTGTTGTTTCCATAATGTAGATCTATCAGAATATGTACTTTTCTTGTGAAGTCCAACTATGCATTTTAGATGCTGAGGACAAGAATATTTTCATATATATCTTGTTTTATTGAATAAATAAGATATGAATTAATTAAAAGAATCCTGCTATACACAGAATATATCAATTCAATACAAACTCAACAGTACTTAGCAACTTGCTGCATTTCTTTGCACATAGCAAATACCTTATTACTGAGAGCTATCTCTGCAAATTTGAGCATTTTGCCTGATTTTTTCTTAATTCCATAGTGTGGTAAAGATATTTTACTTTCTTAGTTTTATTGCTAAAATCCACCAATAAAGTATTTTATTATAGTTAATATTTCTTTTAACTAACAATTTGTTTAGCAAATAAACACCTGCCTGACATTTGGGACTTAGAAGCAAGTGGGTATTTTATGTGAAATTTTAACACAGCAGTGGAAAATATCTTTTGAACTATCAAAAAGTTTCAATTCTACAGTTGCTAATATAGCTTGTGAGTAAATGTTTTAGAGTTGAGCTATGTATTTACAATGACAGTCATAATAGGAATCATTCGTCATTTCTATCTGATTTTTATATGATTGGAGATCATAAAAGTGAAATGTAAATAAATGTGTTTATTAAATTTCATAAATTACATTACTCTTTGTTGGAAAGGGCCACATGGTTACATTGATTGCTCGCAGCCCTCTCAGTAATATGATGAGTCATATCCACAATTTCTACTGTCAAGTCAAGAACGTTTCTTTCCTAGGTGTTTACTAGTGCTCTCACTGTCACCAGACCAATAAAATTCAGACTTTAGATTTTCAGAATTCTAAATCAAAATCTTGCATTAGCCAATTCCGACACATGCTGCTTGACATTCCAAAAGCCTTCATACATGAAGTATTTAAATGATGCCTGTGACTTGGTGAAGAGAAGGAAGAAAATCAAAGTCTTGCTCCAGCCAGCACAATTAGTAGACCTAACAGGAGAGTGATATTAACTAATCCTATATAATTTCCTCATGCATTGTTCATTCGCTTTGAGAGCTAAGTTTTATCATTAGTGTCTTCTACATGGCCTTCTTAAATACCCTCAGGAGCCAGCTGGGTAATCAGAGATGATAAAATGTTTGCCTTGATTTCAGTTGTTTGCGGTAAGAAAATCTGGCACCAAGTGCATTTGTGTGTCTGTCTTTAATTATTCCCACCCCAGGTCTCCGTTTCTCTCTATCTCTGTGTGAGATCATTAAGGTGTTAAGTGCAAAGCTTCAGCTTGATGGAACAAGGCTCCAGACAGTCTGAGTTGAGGCAAAACAGTGCTGCCACTTGACAGCCATGGGATACATTGGATCAGAGAGTGGGCAACTAGGTACAGAGTTAGATTAAACAAGCCAAAAAAGTCAATAGAAAGGCAGAAAGTACTTCTGGGGTGATTTCACAGTACAATCTCAGTACAGGTACTGATAAGTTTTCCAAATATTTAAAATGGTAGCATTTCAGCAAAATGCTGTAAATTATTACAAACAATGGAAAAGAAACATGCTTATATGAATAAAAATTTTGTACAATTGTCATTTGCTTTAGAAAAGAGGTATCTCATTTAAATTTTATGCACACAAATGAAAACCATATATATTTCAAAGCACTAATTTGATTTACTTCATGTAATCATCATTTACTTCATGTAATTCATCAGTAAGCTCCTTTAAATTCATAAAAACTAAACATTTTCTCCAGAGTACTTAACATCAAATACAATTTGAAGATTTTAGTAACTTATTATTTTATTTTACTTACATACTTCTCTAAGAAATTATTAAGAAGCCTTCACATTTCAATATTGAACTTTCTTGTTTAATTCGTAATTTTGTCAGCTTTGAAAAATAAATTAGATTTACCTGCTTCTTTTTTTATTTGTATTTCAAAAATATTTCCACTGTGCTTGGAAAGTTGTTGGGCTGATGACTGTATTAGGGGATTTTCTTGAGCAGATATGAAATTTTCTCAGCTTTTTGTGCTTTTACAGTTGACTCCCAGGGGAGAAGAGGTCTCACACATCAGCTCTGAGAAAACTCTGAGGGAACCAAATGAGCTGTCAGAGGAACTTTTCAATCCTTCATAGAAGTTTGCTTTGGTAAGAAAATCCTGTAACATACAAAGACAACCCTCTTAATTTCTCGCATCTCTGTGTGTCTAGAATCAATATTGGTATCAAGATCTTATTTATAAAAGCCCAGAGAAGCTGAATACCTAGGTGAACCCAAAGAAAGCATACACAGAACCTCCTGGAAGTTGGAAGCAAACAGGATCATCAAGCAAAAGTTGGAAGCCAGGGGCGGGGATAGAGGTGGGAGAAATTTCATCCGATGGATGGAGATAGAGACAGAGACCCACATTCACATCAGAGCAATGGATTGAGCCCCCAAGG
>PVIU01018212.1:0-39713 GCA_004026605.1 Ondatra zibethicus
AAAGTTCAAGGAGGACATGTTATCTTGGAAGGGAAACATTAAAACCTTGGAATCGCAGGTGCAGAATAGGGACCAAAAAATTGATGCCTTAGTGAAATCACTAGAAACATATGCAGGTCAGGAGATTCAGGCTTTATGAGAGACAATAATAAAAAGATGTGTGCTTTGAGTTCTAGTAATGTTTCCTTTACATATGTGGGTGCTTTTATATTCAGGATTGAGACTTCATCCTGATGGATTATTCCATTTAAGAGTATAAAATGGACAATGATAAAAAGATTTGAAATGATTGAGGAATTATATTGGAGCTGGTGAACAGAGTAAGAAAGCACAAGGACAGGATACAACATCACCACCAGCTGTCAGAACTGGTTTACCCAGGGTTTTAGCATCATACCCTGTAATTTACTCTGACAAAGCATCAACTTCTAGAGGCTCAAAGGGAGCCAAAGAAGGTAGATGGAGCCAATAGGAATTAATGATCTAAAAGAATTTAAGCAAGCTGTCATTAATTATGGCTTGCACTCTGCATTTGTTAAGGAAATGATAAGGACTTGGGCTTCTAATGTCAGAGCTACTCCCCATGATTTCTCTCAGTTAGTGTCCGTAGTATTGGATGATGGACCTTCCTTGATGTTTGGAATTTATTTCAGAGAAGAATCCAAACATATGGAACAGCAAGGAAGAGCAAAAGGTGTGGACGTTTCCCAAGATTAAATTCTTGGCATAGGAGCATATGCTGATCCACAGTTCAAAGCTCTTTACGATGAAGAATTATTGTCCCTATGCCACAAAGCAGCCTGGAGTGCTTGGGATAGGATACAAGAAATAGGGAAAAGAATCAAATCATATACCAAGGTTAGGCAGGGACAGAGAGAACCCTTTACTGACTTTTTGCAAAGATTAATTAAGGCTCTGCAAATAGGAGTAACAGACCCAGAAGCTAGACAAATAATTCTTGAATCCTGGCTTTTGAAAATACAAACTTAGAATGTAAAAAGATAATTGGGCTTTTAAGGTCTAGATCAGCACCTATGGATGAATGGATTCAATATACAATGAAGGTTGAGACATTTGGCTATAATGATGAGTCTTGGGTAGGGGAAGCGATGTCCAAAGCAATGAGGAGACATCAAACTGCCAAATGTTTTAATTGTGGTAAATTAGGACCTCTGAAAATGGATTGCAGGCAAGGAATTTCTAGGAATAATATCTTCTCTGGGAATGACAAAAAAAAGAGACCTCAGCCTACAGGTATATGTAGGAGATGTGGTAAAGGCTGACATTGGACCAATGAATGCAGGTCAACAACAGACAGACAAGGCAACCCAATACCATTGGGAAACCCCTTGAGGGGCCTCACGCAGGCCCCCAAGCCAAAAGTGGCCCAGTCATTCCCAGTTACAGTGGAGAATGTGTCTCACCAAGAAAAGTAAAAAAAAAAAAAAATCCAATGCCTGCTTTAAAAATCTATACTGGTCTAAATGATGGACTAATGTGGAGGATGAGTCAAAAAATCCAGTAGGACAGAGTAAACGTATATTTTGGCAGACTTCTACTAACGATCAAAGACCAAAGCTAAGAGTCTGTATAAATGGCATTTTTATTGAAGGCTTATTAGACACAGGTGCGGATGTAAGTATCATTACTCCAAAATCTTGGCATCCGAATTGGCCCCTTCAAGAGGAAGATGTAACATGAAGGGGCGCTTGTTGGGGCTTCTGTCCTGCTCAGTTCCCACAGCTGGCAAATCCCAAAGACAATCACACAGAGAGTCTACATTAGGTTATAAACTGATTGGCCCATTAGCTCAGGCTTTTTATTAGTCCTTGTAGCTTACATTAGCCTATTATTCTTATCTATGATAGCCACATGGCTCAGTACCTTTCTCAGGGCAGGTCACATCTTGCTTCTTCGGTGGTCAGGGCAGGAGTGCTGGGGAGCTTCCTTCTTCCCAGAATTCTCTTGTTCTTCTGGCCCCACCTTTACTTCCTGTCTGATTTTCCCACCTATACTTCCTGCTTGACTAATCAGCATTTATTTAAAACATGATTGACAGAATACAGACAATTCTCCCATACCACTTCCCCCTCTTTTTTTTTAAACAAAGGAAAATATCCATAGTTCATGTTTTGGGAATGTGGGCTCAGTATTCCAGGCTACTTCTGGCTGGTTGGGGGCGCTGATAATCATATGAGGACCTAAAGAAAATTTAGAGTTATGATCAAGTTCTGACTGGAGTATCCTGTGAGTCTTGATCATCTCAGGCTTCAGTCTTGATTCTGTTCTGGATGTAGAACTCAGTCATCTGGGTTATCTGTTCCTACCGGAGATTTCTCAGGTTGCCTTCCTTGATCAAACCTGATTTTTCTTGACTCAGAATGAATCCACAGCCTCTCATTTCCTGTGGAAACAAAAGCAAAAATCTCTTCTCCATAGTAACAAACCTTTTGACTTCAATTTTGAAGTCAAGATATTTTCAAAATTCCTATCTTGGATTAGTTCAGCAGCATTTATAAGCAAATATCTTTTAGCAGCTGTTGCTCTGTCCTGAGCATTCAAACAATTCAAAGAGAGCATAATAGCATACAGTATCAAGATTCTCTGTGTATTTTCCATCTTTATGTGGCTTTATTTTAACTTCTATTTGTTTTATTTTTTCTTTTAACTTTTGGCTTTTTGAGACAGGTTCTCTGTGTATCTTTGTCCTGGAACTCCCTCTGTAGACCAGGCTATCCTTGAACTCAGAGATCTGCCTGTCTCTGCCTCCCCAGTGCTGGGATTAAATGTGTGTGCTACCACACCTTGAACTCACAGAGATCTGTCTGCCTCTGCCTACCAAGCTTTGGGATTAAAGTTGTATGATACCACACCTTGAAGTCACAGAGGTCAATCTACCTTTGTCTCCCAAGTATTGGGATTAAAGGTGTGTACCACCACACCCAACTACTCTTTCCTTCTTTTTTACTTTAAGAACTTTAACCTTTAGCCTGCATATTTTTTTAACACACTATAAACCATTTAGAGGTTTTCTTTGTCTTTGAATCTCTCTTTACTGTATATCTCTCTTTTTCTGACCACATGAGTCTTTAATTTGTCAAGCAATATGGGTAGGATTAAAAGTTGTTGCTTTGACAGCTGGATCCAGCCCATTTCTTACCTTTCTGAGATTTCAGCCTCATGGCTGAGGTACCGGCTGTAGCCATGTTTATTGCCACAACTCTATGGCGTTTTAAGGTCCCTGCAAGCAAGCAAATTGCAGCATTCTGCTCACAAACCACATTCAAATGTTCCGTAGTCAGACCACCTGCCTGAAAAGACCCTGGCAGGATGGCCCAGAAAGCCGGCATTTTAAAGCAGTGCAGCTTTTTTCCTGCTATGGCTGAAAACTGAAAAGCATGCAGTCAGCTTTTTATCAACACTATTTAAATGTTTCTTGGCAGGACTTCTTAAACAGCTGCAGGGTTTTACAGCCAAAGCTGAGTCAGGAAACCTCTCTTAGATGAGAGCGCTTGCTTGCCTCTAGCAAGCAGAGCAGACCCGAGAAATTGCTGCTACCAAGAAAACATGTTTTATTCTTTCCCAAGCTTTCTCAGGCTTTCTGTGGATGCAGTTATCCACGTGGGTGCCATTCTGTAACATGAGGGGGAGCTTGTCAGGGTCCCCGTCATGCCCACTTCCCACAGCTGTTTAGCCACAAAGGAAATCACACAGAGAGTCTATATTAATGATAAACTGATTGACCCATTAGCTCAGGCTTCTTATTAGCTCTTGTAGCTTATATTAACCCATTTTTCTTATCTATGTTAGCCACATGGCTCAGTACCTTCCTCAGCAGGGCAGGTCACATCTTGCTTCTTCAGAGGTCTGGGCAGGACTGGGGGAAGAGCTTCCTTGTTCCCAGAATTCTCCTGTTCTTCTGGCCCTAGCTTTACTTCCCGTCTGGTTTTCCCACCTATACTTCCTGCCTAGCCAATAAGTGTTTATTTAAAACATGATTGACAGAATACAGACAATTCTCCCATACCAGGTAGATGTTCAGTTCCTGGGAATTGGAACCCTATCTCATGTAAAACAAAGCACAAGATGGGTTGAATGCATAGGGCCTGAAAGGCAAATAGGAAGACTAAAGCCATATGTAACCAATATTGCAATAAATTTATGGGGCCGTGATGTGCTACAGCATTGGAATACCCAGATTAACATTCCTGCAGTCCCAGGAATTCATAATTCTGGGAAGGATATAATGAGGTATTCTGGAAACACTTCATTAATTATGGAAGTACTCCATTCAGGCTGTACAAGAACATACAGCAACTAGCAAACCTTTAGAGGTACCAACAACCTTACCTTTAAAATGGTTAACTGAGAAGCCAATATGGGTTAAGCAGTGGCCTCTAGCTGAACATAAATTACAGGCTTTGGAACAGCTGGTATGAGAGCAACTACATGCTCACCATATTGAAGAATCAACCAGCCCTTGGAATTCTCCTGTTTGTTGTAAAAAATAAATCTGTTAAATGCAGAATGGTGACAGATCTAAGAGCTATCAACAAGGTAATTCAACCTATGGGTCTTCTACAATATGAAATTCCTTTGCCTTCTCTATTACCAAAAGGATGGCCTCTTATAGTTATTGATTTGAAAGATTGTTTTTTCACTATTCCTTTACAAGAAAAGTTTAGAGAAAAATTTGCCTTCACAGTGCCTACTTATAATAATTCTCAGCCTACTAGGAGATATCAATGGACTATCCTCCCACATGGAATGCTCAATAGTCTCATATTGTGCCAATATTTTGTAAGTCAGCCATTGGAAATAATTCATAAGACATTTTGTTGTCCGATTCAAATAAAGATACTTTAGAAAGGATGTTTGAAGAAGTAAAGGAAGTCTTGACTAAATGGGGATTACAATTTGCTCCTGAAAAGATTCAAAGAGGAGATTCTGTCAATTTCCTAGGTTACAGAATAGGTTTATAGAAAATTAAAACACAAAAGGCACAAATTAGGAAAGACTGGTTATGGACTCTTAATGACTTTCAAAAATTGTTAGCAGACATTTCCAGTCTTCAACCAGCTGTTGGGATAACACCTGATCTAATAGTACATTTAAACAAAACCTTAGATGGTGATAAGGATTTTAATAGTCCCAGAGAATTAACAGCTGAAGCAGAAAAGGAACTGACAATGGTTAAGGAAAAATTACAGGAGGCACATGTGGACAAGGTAAATCCAAATATTAGTTGTATCCTAGTCATATTGCCTTCCTGAATTTCTTCTATGGGAATTTTAATGCAGAGGGAAGATATTATTTTAGAATGGATATTTATACCACATAAACCAAGTAAAAAATTAAAAACTTATGTGGAAAAAGTCTCTGAATTATTTATAAAAGGTAAACTGAGACTTCGTCAACTAGCAGGTATAGATCCAGCAGAAATTATAGTGCCCCTTACTACTGATGAAATAAAAATTTATAAGAAGACAATGAACCATGGCAAAGAGCTTGTGCTAATATTTTGGGAGAAATTAATAGCAAATATCCCAAAAGTGATAGACAACCTCATAAAGAGAACTTCTTGGATTCTTCCTCGAATTGTACATGATGCTCCAATAACTGGAGCCCGTACAATTATACTGATGCAAATAAATCAGGGAAAGCAGGATACAAATCAGAAGAATTAAGTAAGGTGAAACAAAGCCCTTATAATTCTGCCCAGAAGGCAGAATTATATGCCATTCTTATGGTGCTAAGGGATTTTAAAGAACCTCTTAATATAGTTACAGATTCACAATATGCAGAAAGAGTTATCTTGCTTGTTGAAACTGCTGAATTTATACCGGATGATACAGAATTGACTTCATTGTTTATCCAGGTGCAAGACATAATCAGGAATAGACTTAGTCCTATGTACATATCACACGTCAGATCCCATATGGGTCTGCCTGGTCCTCTAGCACAAGGTAATGCAGAAATTGATCAAGTATTGATTGGAAGCATGTTGCAGGCCTCAGAATTTCATTAAAAATTCATGTCAATAGCAAAGGTTTAAAGAAAGACTTTTCTATTACTTGGCAACAAGCTAAGGAGATTATAAAGAGATGCCCTACTTGCTCTTTCTACAATCAAACACCATTGCCTGCAGGCAGGAACCCAAAGGGTACTCAAAAAGAATGAAATCTGGCAGATGGATGTGTTTCACTTTACAGAATTTGGTAAATTAAAATATGTACACCACACCATAGACACGTATTCAGGTTTTCAATGGGCAACTGCCCTGAGCTCAGAAGAGGCTCATTCGGTAATCGTACATTTAATGGAAGTTATGGCCATCATGGTTATACCTGCAAAAATAAAGATAGACAATGGTCCAGCATATGTATCTAAGAAAATGAAACACTTTTTTACTTATTATAATATAAAGCACATTACAGGTATACCAAATAATCCTACAGGTCAGGCAGTTATACAAACGTCAAATCGTACAATAAAGAATATGCTGAACAAACAGAAAGGGACGGAAAATACCCCCAGAAATAGATGGCATAATGCTTTATTAACCTTGAATTTTCTTAACGCTGATGAGAAAGGAACAACAACCCCAGAAAAGCATTGGATAATGGAAAAAACTTCTGAACTGAATCAACCAGTATATTTCAAGGATGTGTTGACCTCACAATGGAAACCAGGAGAGGTACTATGTTGTGGAAAGGGTTTTGCTCTTGTTTCCACAGGAGATGAAAAATTATGGATACCATCAAAATTAATAAAGATTTGCTTTGAAAAGGAGAAACCTATTGAAACAGAGAAATGACAGCTCCTCCACACTGGTGATGACCATACAGGTGGTAAGAAAAGCATTTAGGATTGGGGCAGGGTCGTGTTCTTGTCTTTGCAGGAAAATACTCATCTTCAAAAATTCAAGAAACCCCTGATGTTTGGATGATGACAGGTAGAAAAATAACTATCCAATAAGGATCATCAAGAAAATCAAATATGGTCTGTAAGTACAAATGAAACAATGTATACATTTATATATATGTATGTATGTATATGTTTATGAATATATAGAGCTGGTTTTAGAGTTGGACAATGGCTCTGTCCTTCTTTAAATCGAAGTGTGTTGTTAAAAGAAAAAATCCAGAGTTTCTATCTCATGTCAAGAGCCGTTTGATATGGGACAGAAAGAAAAAATAAATTAGAAAATATCTTTGCTTTTCTTCATATCTATTTTTGACTTTATTATACATTTCATTGAATATATATATGTCTGTATATGTCTATATAAATAATATTTAAGTTTTCCACAATGAACAATGAATTTTCCTGCAGAAATCTTTGAAGTTTCCAGGGAGAAGATGGAACAACAGCAACAACTCCACCTGGTTGATATGATGTCATGATACTGATAGCACTACTACAAGACCTGTTTTGGGTACCAGCTGCATAAGACGGTTCTAACTTGGTTAGCTGAAATGGTGCACACCTTTTAGAACATTTTGGCCAACGTCCACAAAATACTCAGAGGCTATTTGCAATCTTATCAGACATTAATCTTGAAATTTAACTATCATTTTACTTTCACAGGATCCCCTAGAAAGAACATCGCCCCCATAACAGCTGGAAGTATTTCTAGAAGATGACGTCCCCTCTCCTAGCAAAGTTTGTCCTCAGACTTAGGAGGAACTTTATAAGATCAGGGACCTTTTTGAAAAAAAAAAAGATGGAAAATTGGATGATGGGATAATAGATTGGTATTTGTGAGTTATTGTTTACAGACAATTACATTGGTATAAATTCTTGTATATGGATATAAAGTTAAATTATATTGAATATTGTATGCATGCATGCTTCTACCTCTGTTTAACACATTTTCTATGTATTGATATATATATTTACCATATTGCAGTGTACCTTTCTACCTCTGATCAAGATACTTGTACATTGTTTACATTTGGGGGTCATTGTCCTCATTTATTGCGTAGTTGTTTATTGTCTTAGTCTTTAAGTTAGATAGTTATTAAGAATTATAGATCAATAGTCATCTATGTTTGTCATACTTATAGTTAGACTAATCAGGTGATTTAGATACATAGAGATTATATTCCGTATAGATAGATAATCTTCAACCACTTCAAGGATCTGTGAAACATGTCATTTAAATAACTTAGGGTTTTGTCGACATGAGACATAATTGCTTCTGGCACCACCAATCTTATTCCAAGAGAATGTTGAGCACCAAAGACACTCCACTTGGAGCCTGTTTTCTTCTTGGCAAAAACTGGCCTTTGGGCAAAGAAATGCATGCCCATGCCTCAACCACTTACAAGATATAGTATCCAGAAATGGATAAACAGGACTGTCAAATCTTGCCAAGACAGGGAAAGACAGTTTTGAAAAATTTCTTGCCTTTGAAAATGGTCTGTCAGTTATCCTAGGCCATAGCCAAAGTTGATCACTTCAACATTGCAAAATGAGACTTTGGGTGATTGCTCAGGTAGCTAATTGCCTCTGTCATATATTGCTCGCTTTGGAAGCTACTTGATTGTACTTCCTGCCTGCTCAAGTAATATTATCTCACTTCTCAGGCCTTCGATAGGGTTGAAGATTAGATAGTCATAGATACTATCCTCTTATGATCTAGCCAAGCCATTTCCTATACAAAACTTAGACTCCATAGGATACAATATTTATTAAAACATTTAGCATATGTTCCTTGCTTAATATTGTTTATGCTGATTGTAATTCTAATCTTATACTTAATATCTGTTCCTAGTGTATATTGTTTTATATTGGGTTTATAACTCTCTTACTTAAACAAAAGGGGGAGGTGCTGTGGGAGCTCCTTCCACTCCTTCAGCCCACTTGGGCATGGTCTTGTTTGCTTTAAAAACCAGTGGTAGCCCTGTGCTCACTCTCTTGCTTCCGGCTTCTGGCTGTTAGACTTCATTCCTGATCACGCAGACGACTGTTGTCTGGGATGGTGATCTGTAAGTTTTTTCCCTTTAAATAAATAACCCTCTTATTAATCATAATTCCAAACTGGTGTGGGATTGTTTTGTGACTTACACCTTCAGTTCTTCTAAAAAGCTCCTACTAATTACTAATTTGGTACTAAAAGTGGTTTTAGAGCAACAGAAGTATAATGATCTTTTTTTAAGTATCTAGAACAGGCTTTCCAATTTCTCATCACCTACAATTACTGAAGCCTCTCCAGTTACTGAAGTCTCTCCTAGGAGCTTGGGAGTACTGAAAGCACATGGAACAAAATATTTCACAAACTTAGGGAGATAAATACATTTGATTATAGTGATTCACTAATTGTGAGAGTTAATGGATTTGTTGATTTTGTATATAAAACTTTTGGCAACTTGTAGAAAAATAAAGACAATATTGATTCTAGTTGGATTTTTCTAGCATCTCTGGATAAATTGACAAAGGAAAAGAAGATACTCTATGATGAAATCAACCACTGTCTAACATTTTAGAATATGGTGAATGCCAAAAATGAACTCAGAGATAAAGCTGACTACCGGGTGAATGTAGATAGGCTAAAGGTTTCTAAATGTGCCCAGGAAGAGAATCTTCTCTCCAGTATCCTCGGAGCTCAAGTAGCAGAAAATCAAACCAAAGCCCGGATTATAAGGTTGACTGAAAATTCAGGTGTAAGCCTCAGAGTGTGGAAGTTAAAGTAAGGACATTAATTGGTAAAAAATGGGATTTTGTAATTTGGTATTGAGATGTGTGGGAAGCTGAGAACTTTGAACCATCAGGTCTTCAAGGGTTTATCTGTCCTGAAGAAATAATTCCCCACCCTTAGTAGAAGATATACCT
Organism: Ondatra zibethicus; assembly: GCA_004026605.1. NCBI lineage: Eukaryota > Metazoa > Chordata > Mammalia > Rodentia > Cricetidae > Ondatra > Ondatra zibethicus. The sequence goes on from PVIU01018212.1 coordinate 9,838, forward strand.
CCACCCCACCCCATGAAATATTGCTTTTTCTACCTGAAGAAATTAATCTTTTATTGTTTGCTAAACCAGGAGTGACTTTCTCTGAAGAGGACACTAGGGAAGACAATAGTGATGTCCTTCAGGGCTCACCAATAGTTGCTTCTAGACCTATAGCTAGATCTAAGACAAATTAGGCTTCTCAAGAAGAGGTAGGAAGTACAGCCTGTGAGGAAGTGTGCTACACTACTAAAGATATTAATGAATTAATTAACTCATTCAATCAGAAATCTGGTGAATATGTGTAAGAATGGATTTTAAGAGTGTAGGATAAAGGTGGAAGGCACATAAGACTGGATTAGGGTCAGTTTAATAAAATATGTTCTCTGAGTGGAGTACACATTTAATATGGAAGCTTACACAGTTAACAAAGACGTCAAAAATTTCTTTGAATGGTTGGTTGAAACATCTGTAAATACATGGCCTATGGAAAAGGAGTTGTAGGTACCTGATATCTCTTTCCTTGGTGTTGATGAAGGAATTTTTAAGACTAGAGAAATTGCAATGCTAGAATGGGTGTGCTGTATAAAACCTAATTCTCTATAATTGGAAGGTCTAGAAGACATGCCTTCACTAATCCTGTAAGACACAGAATGGTAAGAGGGGCCCCAATGCATTTGGAAAGCTTTGTTGCCTCACTTCTCTTTGAGCCAGACATGAGGTTTGGAAATATTGTTGATCAGTTTGGTGAATTAAATATAATTGGTTTAATTGGGCCACAAAGTAGCAAGGGCTAGCACTGAATCATGAAAGACAAGGTGATCATAGTTATGTAAGGGCAGCATAGGCAAAGCAATGCTCACAATGGCTAAATCCATATTGACTAGCACAGGCAAAGTGATTTTTATTGCCTCACAACTCATATGGACCTTTGGTATAGGCTAATTAATCATGGTGTTTCCAAGCATGAAATAGATAAGAGGCCTACTGCATTTTTGTTTGGTCCATTTAAGTGAGTAAATTCTCAAACAAATGAAAGAAAAACTACATTGAAATGTGGCAAAAGGGAATCTCATACTGTGAACCAGTTTACAGAGTTGAGTCAGTTTAGACTCCTTGAATAAAGGGGAAAAAAAGATGCTCCTAGAAAGGACCTTGGAACCAATGAGTTTTTCTATTCGTCTTTGTCCAGTGTTCTCCAAAGGAGCCTCCAGACTTTTACAAGTGTAACTCTACAATGGGAGAAAGGAAATGATTGGACTTTCTACAATTTTTTGGATACTGGTTTTGAATTGATGCACATTTTAGGGGACCCCAGGAAACACTGTGCTTTTCCAGTTAAAGTATGGGTTATAGAGTTCAAGTGATTAATGGAGTTTTGGCTGAAATCTAACTCATACTAGGCCCAATAGATCCCTGAAATCATCCTGTGGTTATTTCCCCAGTGCCAGAATGTATAATTGGGATAGATGTGCTTAGAAATTGATAGAAAATTCTTACATTAGTTCAATCACCCATGGATTGAGAACTGCTATGGTTGTAAAGGCTAACTCAGTGATACTCAACCTTCAATATAGTTTGAATACATTTTCCCATATTGTAGTGACCCACAACCAAAAACTTATTTTTGTTGCTGCTTAATAGCTGCAATTATGTTACTGTTTATTCATAGTAATGTAAATATTTCTGGAGATAAATGTTTGCCAAAGGGATCATGACCCACAGCTTGAGAGCCACTGGGTTAAATGGAAGCCTTTAGAGTTGCCTCTGCTAGGGAAGATAGTGAATCAAAACCAGCATCAATTCCATGGAGGAGCTTCAGAGATTAGTACATCCATAAAGGGCTTGAAAAATGTGCAGAGGTAATGCTACTAACCACATCTCCTTTTAAACCTCCCATCTTCTTCTAGTGCAAAGAACAGACCGATCTTGGAACATGTCAACTGACTATCAAAAACTCAATCAAGTAATGACTCCAATTGCAATACTAAATATGGTATCCTTACTTGAGAAGATTAACACATCTGCTGGTACATATGCAGCTATTGATCTAGCAAATGCCTTTTTCTTGGTACCTGTCCATAAGGACCACCAGGAAAAGTTTACTTTCCATTGGCAAATCCAGCAGTATACCTTTAGAGTTTTTTCTCAAGGATATATTAATTCTCCAACCCTGTGTCTTAATTTAATTATAAGGGATCTTGATCATCTTCCACTTCCACAGAATATCACATTGGTTCACTATATTGATGGTTGGGCAAAGTGAGTAGGATCTGACAATCACATTGGACTTGACTCGTTGGTAGCACAGATGCACTTCAAAAGATGAGAAATAAATCTAACCAAAATTTGAGGGCCTTCTACCTCATTGTATTTCTTAGAAGTTCAGTGGTATGGAGCATGAAGAGATGTTCCTTCTAAAGTGAAGGATAAGTTATTGTACCTGGACCTCCCACCACCACAAAAGAAGCAGAATGTTTAGAGAGCTCTTCAGAATCTGGAGACAGCACATTCCTCACCTGGGTGTGCTACTCTGGCAGACACACCGAGTGACTTGGAAAGCTGCTGGCTTTGAGTGGGGCCAGGAGCAGGAGAAGGCTCTTTGACAGATCCAGTCTGCTGTACAGTCTGCTCTACCACTTAGACCATATGATCGAGTGACCTGATAGTACTTCAAGTGTCAGTGGTAGATCAGGATGGTTTTAAGCCTTTTGGTAGACCCCTATAAGGGAATCACTGAAGAGACCTTTGGGATTTTGGAGCATGACTGTACTATCACCTACAAATGACTAGTCTCTCTTTGACAGGTTTCTCTATTGGTCCTTAGTGGAAACAGAACATTTGACAATGGACTACCAAGCTACCATGGGACCTGGGCTGTCTATCATGAGCTGGGTGTTATAATGTCCACCAAGACATAAAGTAAGATGTGCATATCAGCAATTGATTATCAAATGGAAGTGGTATATATGTGATTGTATCCAAGCAATTCCTGAAAGCACAAGCAAGTTATTTGAAGAAGTCACCCAAGTGCCTATGATTTTGACTCCTTTTACAGTGTCATCTTCTGCCAAGCATGAACCTATAGCCTCATGGAGTGTGCTTTTAGCTCAGTTGACTGAGGAAGAGAATACTAGGACCTGGTTTGCTGATGGTTCTCCATGTTATGCAGGCACCACTAGAAGTGAACAGCTGCAGTGTTACAGCCCCTTTATAGGACAATCCTGAAAGACACAGGGGAAGGGAAATGTTTACAGGACAGAACTTTGGGCAGTATGGTCATACATCTTGTTTGAATGGCGGAATGGCCAGGTATGAAATTTCTTTCACTAATTCATTGACTACAGCCTATGAATTGGCTGAAAGATCATGGATTTGGAAAGAGTGAAATTGGAAAATTGGTGAGAAAAACATTTGGAGAAGAATATATAGATATATCTCTCAAAATAGGCCAAGAGTGTAAAGATACTTGTTTCCCATGTAAATGTTTATCAAAAAGTATTTTCAGCTGAGGAGTACTTCAATAATCAAGTAGATAAAATAAGGCATATTGGAGACATCCAGCCTCTTTCCCCAGTTATCCCAATCATTACTAAATGGGTTCATGAACAAAATGGCCCTGGTAACACAAATGGAGATTATGGATGGACTCAACAACATTGACCACCAAATAGCAAAACTGACCTGGCTACAGCTGTTGCTAAGTACAAGATCTGTCAACAGTAAAGACAAACACTGGGTCCTGGATAGGATACCATTCCTTGGGGCACCCATCTAGCAACCTGGTGGCAGGTTGACTACATTTGACCACTTCCTCCAAGAAAGGACAATGCTTTGTCCTTATATACATAGATATTTATTCTGGTTGTGGATTTCCTTTCTTACAAGTAATACTTCTGCCAAAACTATTATCTGTGGCCATACAGAATGCTTTATTCACCATCATGGCACTCCACCAAGGAACTCATTTCACAGCCAGAGAAGTGTGACTGTGGGCCCACAATCATTGAATTTACTGGTCTTACTGTGTTCCTCACCATCCAGAAGCAACTAGTCTGATAGAAAAATGGGAATAGCCCTTTAAAGACCCAGTTATAGCACCAATTAGTTGGCACTAGCCTTGAAGATTGGGTTAAGGTCCTCCAGAAGGCAGTGTATATTTTGAATCAGTATCTAATATGTGGTACAGTTTCACCTATATCCAGGAATCCAAGAATCAGGGGATGGAAAAGGGAATAGTTCCACTATCACTCCAAGTGATCCACTAGGAAAATTTTTGCTTCCTACTCTCTCAATCATAGAAAGAGTTTCCCTGTGTCTTTGCAGTTACTCCCAAATGATCGACATAGGAATTTAATGTTAACTATAAATTCTCAGCCAATAGCTCAGGCTTATTTCTAACTAGCTCTAATAACTTATTTAAATCAACCCTTTTCTATTAATCTGCATTCTATTACATGGCATTACCTGTCTTTCATCTCACACCTCCTATTTCCTCTTGGTGTCTGGCTGGCAATTCTTCTGACTCTGTAATTCTTCTTCCCAACATATTCTTTTTGTCTCAAGTACTGCCTAACCTCTACCTGTCTAGTTATTGGACAGTCATATTCTTTGTTAAATCAATCTAGTGACAAATATTTACACAGGAAAAGGAATATTCCACATTTCCCTCTTTTTGTCTAAATAAAAAGAAGGTTTTAGCTTTAACATACTAAAATTATATACAATATACATACATATATATAATTCAAATGAGAATTATAATTATAATATCTAGTCCATTTGTATTGGCAAATTTAGAGAATATGGTCTATTACCTATCTTATCTTTGTAAGTCTAAAGTTTTATACCTAATTTATATTTTAACCATAACAAAGGAAAACTTTAAGTCTAATTATTGAGTCTTTAACTCCATCAAAGGTCCCAGAAGGGTGAAAGTTACCTAATGATGTTGACATCTGGGTGCCTGGGCAGTCACTCAAAGTTCTTCTGTAACATTGGGCATCCATGTTTGGCCTACAAGCCTAATACATCTGATAGACATTTTTGAGTAGCAGAGAATTTTGAAGAACTATATTACCCTGCCTTGGCAATGTTTGACAGCCACTTCCTTTTGTGTTCTGCTGGTCAAATTTGGACAGTAGACTGTCAACCATGGAGGTAAGGGCAGTTTCTTTGCCCAAATGATTAGCCTCTGCCCTAATGAAAACCAAGTCTATATGGAGTTTCTTTAATGCCCATTTTCCTCTATTGAAATAAATTAGTACTGTCAGAATCCGATGTGTCTTACTGTTATGAAAAACTTTAAGCTATTAAACATATTAAATGCCATATTCTATAGGTCTTTGAAGTTTTTGAAGACCATTTTCCTACCAAAATATATCTCTACGTGACCTTGAAAACATACCTAACATGATTATAAGTTTGACTGTTATAGATGACTGTTAGCTTGTATTTCATAATTTTATATTACATTTTAATTGAGGTACATAAAGCACCTTACCCCAAAGAATAGTAGAAATATAATACAGTATATTAAATTTAAATATAAATTTGTGTCATAAACCAAAATCCATACCAATGTAAAATATTTTGAGGTTAGTAACTGCATTTTAGTTTAAAAATAGATTAAGTAATTTACCCTTTAATCCTCTCATGTCTATATCATTTTCCCCTTTTTCCTTTAGAAAGAGATCTTTGAATTTAACTCTTTTGTTTATCTTGTTCTTTTTACAAAGAACAATAACAATTTGTAACTGACCCCCCTAAATGATGATAGACATTCATAATCCATCTTTTGGAATGTGGACACAATTATTTAGACTACTTAGTGTTGTTTTGGGGCTTTGAAATCTTTGGAGCAACATTTAGAAAATCAGGGTATTTGTTAGATCTTTACTGAAGAGACTGGTGAATCTGAACCATCTCAGCCAGCAGCCTTAAAGCAATTCCAGATGCAAAACTGCAGGGAAACTGCAATGGAGGCTTTGAACATCTGAGCCATCCATTTTCATTGGTGTTTGTTTCCCTGTTCTGAAAATATATAAACTTTTGAAGGTAACATACATGCATTATAAGTATGGAATATGTAGTGTGTAAAAGTCAGTTAAAGATGGTTTTTTTGTTTTATGTTTGAGCAAATGTAATATAAATTACATGTTTTGTAACTTTTCTGGGTTTATTTCTTTATATCTATAGCCAGGATTTCAGGGGGTCTTCCCTGATCAAACCTGGAGCCATCTTAATGTGGAATAAACTCACATTCTCTCATTTCCTGTGAAAATAAAAGCATAACCTCTCTCCCAAAGTAGTATATCTGTATCTTTCCATTTACATTTTGAAATCAATACATTTTTAAAATATATAGGTTTGTTTAATTAAGAATTTTTTGTAATTCAATGTGTCTTAGAAACTGTAATTCCTTTATTAGTAATCAGATAATCTAAAGACAACATAATAACATGCAGAATCCATATTCTCTGTGTATTTTCCATCTTTATATTGCTGTTTTTATATCTCTTTACTCCCTTTTAAAGGATTTTACTATTATTTTAAAACTATATATATTTTTATGACTGTCTATATCTGATGTAGGCTTCATAAGGTATCTAGTACCAAGAGCACTGAGATGAAGACACTGACTTGGTGATGACAAAAAGACCTTCAAGTTGGAGAAGGGAAAGGCTGAAACTCTGGTGTTGAAACTTGTCTCCAAGTAAAAGTTTTCACAGTTTTGATATCCAAGGCCATCTCATGATGTGGGAGGTGATATATGCTGTGAATATCATTGGTTAATAAAGAAGATGCTTTTGGCCAGTGGCTTAACAGAGTAAAGCCAGGCAGAAAAACTAAATAGAGATGTAGAGAGAGAAGGCAGAGTCAAGGAGACTCCATGTAGCACCAGAGGAGACAGACACCCAGAGCCTTGCTAGTAAACCATGAGCCTTGTGGTAAAATATAAAATAATAGAAACGGGTTAATTTAAGATATAAGAGCTAGACAATAAGAAGCATGAGCTAATAAGCCAAGCAGTGTTTTAATACAGTTTCTCTGAAATTATTTTGGGTCCAGGTAGCTGAGAATGAATGAACAGACTCAGTCTACATATATACTTTCTCTATTCTCTCCCAAGCCTTTATCCATTTTGAAACATATTGTAACCCATTTAGAGAGCTTTCTTCCCATCTGGATACATCTTTACTGAGTATCTGTAACCTTTTTCTGTCTATATGAACAAAACCCCTAACCCACAACGGAGCACACTGGCAGAACTTGCATTGGTGGTTCAGACCCACAAACAGAGGCTGGGAGATACTCTCTGTACAATGGCAATGAGTGAGCCTGCAGGAACCAGCCATGTGTCTTAGCTCATGGCCCATTGGTAGCTGTCAAGACATATGTCTCTATACTGTGGTTGGCATGAGAGACACACGACTAGAAAGTCACCTTTAACTCCATTTTGTTGTGTTTTGAATTTCTTTTAAGCTTTCTGGGCACTTATGCAGATGTACGTATCCCACATTGTCCACCATATATAGGTGGAATTTCTCTGTGTCTTGCAAATTGCTCCCAAATAATCATATAGAAATGTCTTATTAATTATAAATGCTCAGTCAATAGCTCAGGCCTTTACTAGCTAACTCTTATAACCTAAATTAACCTAGTTCCATTAATCTGCATTCTGCCAAATGGTGTCGCTTCTCTTTCATCTTGCACCTCCTGTTTCCTCTCTGTGTCTGGCTAGCAACTCCTCTGACTTCATTCTTCTTTTTCCCAACATATCTTTTTGTCTCAAATCCTGCCTTACCTCTACCTGTCCAGTTATTGGCCAGTCAGTTTCTTCATTAAATCAATCTCAATTACATACATTACATAGTATAAAGGAAAATTCCACACACAGCCTTAAGTTTTACTGGCCTAGAAGTTTTGGTTCTAGAGTAGGAGCTCTCCCAAACATACATACATTTATCCAACACTATGACCCATTTAGAGGTCATTTATGTCTGAATCTGTCCTATTGTGAATCTGTAATTCTTTATTGTCCAGGAACACTTCTTACAATGCTAAGCACTTCTTAAAACTTCAGCTGCATCATTGCTATCATTGCTAGGGTTAATATGGCAGTGCCTGCCTGCCCCACCCAGTCCAGCATGGTGGAGCTGCTCATGCTTCTGAGCCATATGCACCGCCCCTCTTCTAGGCACACAACCTGTCCATGTCACCATCAAGTAAGCTGTAGCAGTCTGCTCAAAAACCCCACTCAAATGCTCCATCTCCTGAAAGAGCCAGAGGTTTTGCTGGCAGCATAGCCCAGAAAGCTTGCATTTTAAAATGGCACAGCTTTTTTTTTTTTTAAATTTTCTGCTGCTGTTGAGTCAGGAAAATCTCTCCTAAAGGAACTGTAGCACACTGCCAGCAAACAGCAAAAAGCTGTGTTAAACTGTGTAATTTTTTTTTTGTCTAGAATTTTTTTTAACCCTCTCAGGTTTTAAGTGGATTTAGCCCCACATTGGACACCAATTGTAGCAGGAGGCTGTTTGTTTTCATCCTGGCTGCCCAGAACTGAAATAACCACACAGAAACTATATTAATGCTTGGCCCATTAGCTCTAACTTCTTATTCGCTAACTCATATTATTTTAACCCATTTTTATTCATTTGTATATCTCCATGTCTCAGTAGCTTACCAGGTAAAATTTCCAGCATCTGTCTTTCACGACTCCGTGGCATCTCTCTGACTCCTTCCTTCTCCCAGCATTCAGTTCTGTCTTCCCCACCTACCTAAGTTCTGTACTATCAACAGGCCAAGGCAGTTTCTTTATTCATTAACCAAGAAAACTAACACACAAAGGGGACTTCCACATCATAATCCAGGCAGAATGATAAAGGGCATGCAACTTTCAAAAATGAAGGTATGAGTCACTCCTCCAGGAAAAGAGTGAGGACTTGATGAGGTAATGTTGAAAGTAGAGGAAATACGGAATGGATAGTAGAGAAAGGTAGTTATACATACCAGCTAAAACATGTTACCAGTTACATAGACAAGGATATTATAATGTTATAATTGACATGAACATTTCTGTCATATTTTGCTAAAAAATGTGTTTATTCAGATATTTGTGTTTTCTTTCATTGATTTCTTCATCATTAAATGTAACATCGATTAAGAGCTTATCAGTGGTTATTATATTTAAGTTTGAGATACTAAAAGAACATCTTTTAATGGATATTGCTACATATTCTAAAATTTACAATTCATTTTCAGTTGTACAAGGGATAGTGATATCATTCTAGTCATAATTATGACCTGATTAAGAACAGAATACATTTTCGATTGTACATGGCATAGTTATATCATGTTAGGTGTAATTATGACCTGGTTATTGTTTTCATTGGAAAATTAAGCATCACATAGGGATATATGACTGTATATCAAATTGATAATTGGAGTTTTGATGGCTATTCTTGGTTGTCAATTTGACTGAATCTGGAATTAAATAAAACTAAAACTAAAAGGGACTGAGGACACCTGCGAGGGATTTTTCTTAATTAAATAGCTTGAAATGGGAAGATCCACTTTTAATCTGGGTCACACTTTCTGCTGGCAGCCTAGATAAAGGACATGAAGGAGGGAAGCTTCTTCTTTGCCTGTTTATTCTTGCTTGCAATCCCATTCTTTCACTGACGTTAGAACCTACTTCTTTGGGATTCTGGTATAAACTGAAGATCAGCTGAGAAATCCAGCCTTTACAAAACCCTGACTAATATATTAGGTCTGAAGGTAATTTTTCTCTCCTGAAAATGAATGATCTCTAGAAGATTTGTGATTTTATGTGTCTTAATTCATGCATTCACACTGTAGCATAAGTTCATCACTTTGGAAATGTTCCCTGTGGTCTGATTTGGCAACAGAGATGAGAGTTCAGTGTCTTTTCCCCAGAAACCTAGGGCATATACAATCCTGAGAAGAGGCGCACAGTACTCTCTCCATCTCTGGTAGAGGAGCAAGAGGAAACATGGTGAAGTCCTACATGTAAAGAATGAGGGAGGTTCTGAAACATCAAATTCAAAAACAAAATCAAAGGAGGAAAGAAGACACAAAGCAAAGTGTTGTCTAGTAGAGGCAGAGGCTAAGTGGCCGAACCTAAAAGGTTGCCTGAAAAAAAAAACCTGTGGTTTCTTTTCATGGGGGGATGAGTCAGAGACCAAAAACCACCCTTTGGGAAACTCAAAGGGAATCTTTTAAAATCTGGCGTTCCCCTAATCCCATCAGTTTAACAACTAAAATAAAAAGAAAGTCAGCTGAACTCTTAAGTTTTATGTCTTTACCTTGATCACCATTGAGATTTCTCTAAAATGAAAATACAGTGTTCATCAAACGGAGCATCTTGATTATCAGCCTACAAGAAAGTGTTCAGAGATTCAAGCTGACCTTTCTCTCTCTCTCTTTCTGAGCTTTCTTTGTCTTGAAAAGATATAAAAAAATAGAGATGTTTGTATGTCCAATTAATAAATAGATCTAGAAATGGTTTTTCTGTCAAAATGTATACTCAGTAAAGATTTATAAGAAATGTCTACAAGGCCTTCTCAGCCCATCTACATAACCACAATATCGGACTATGACATTTTAACTCTCAGCCACCTCTCTAAAATCTTGTCTGCCTGTATGTCACAAAATTTCCTGCCATGACTATAAGGAACTAAAATTCTACAAACGTAAACCAGGCCCAATTAAATGTTTTCCTTTATGAGAGCTGCCATGGTCATAGTGTCTTAATGGACTGTCTCAGTAAGAGTGTGAAAAGATGGTGTGGAGGGTGATTTGAACTGTGGGAGCCTGGTTACAAAAGTTTCAGAGGTTAAGAATATTAGTATGTGATATAGAGTCTGATCTTCTGATATTTTGGCTAAGTATGTGGCTGCTTTCTGGCCTTGTTAAAAAATGTGACTGAGCATAAACTGAAGAATTTTGGATTAATGGCATCAGCAAAGGAGATTTTTAAACAGTCTGAACTTGATTGTGTTGCATGGCTATTAGTGGCCAGTCTTTTGCAAATCTATAATGAAAAGGATCAAAGTGACCAAAACAAAACAAACAACAATAAAACAAAAATACAAAATAAAAACAAAAATAAAACCCAAAACTGATTCCTTGAGAGAAAGAGGGAACAGGAAGCGTAATATAATAGAGCTAAATCCTGTGCTCAAAGAGATAAACAGATTAAAGAAAAACCTGATCCCTAATGAAATAAAGGTGTGGTGACTTTAGGGCAAATCCCAACACAGCTAAACTTCTAACTTGTGAAAAAGAACTAAGGAAATGCTTAGATTAGTGCTTGGAGGAATGCACCTTTAATCTCAGCATTTAGCACGTGGGGAGCAGAGGCAAGTTGATCTCTGAGTTCATGGTCAGCCTGGTCTGCAGATTGAGTTTCAGGATAGTCAAGCTTAGGCATTGAAGGAAACCGTTGAAAACAAAATGCTGGTGAAAAAGTACTTGATTGAGTTGAGGGGGACCATGTTCTAGTCCCAGAAAGCAGAACTTGGCATCTTTGGCCACAAGTTTCTGGCCAAAGGTAAGTAAAGGATACAAAACAGAGGTTGTGGAATTTCCCTTCACAGCTAAGAAAAGCTGCTGAGGCCAGGAATGTGACAGGTATGTCCCTGCATGGAAGCCCAGAGAGGCCATTGCATAAAACTATCAAAGGGAAACCTGAATTTCAGTGGTAACCATGGGATACCTGCTGAGGAGAACCGCTAACAGACAGTAGAACCAGCCCAAGAGAAAGGGTTTTGCAGTCAAGAAAGCTGAAATGAAATGGAGATCTGAATAGCACTTTGACATCAGATGTGGAGATGCGATGCTTGGGGTTTGCCCAGCTGGTTTTTGGTCTTACTCTAGTCCAGTATTTCCTCACCATGCTCCCTTCTTTCCTTTTGGAATGGTAATGTATATTTTGTGCAATTTTATTTTGGGAACATATGATCTTCTTTTTTTAATTTTGATTTTATAGGGTTTTGGAGTCAAGAGAGTGCCATGAGTCTCCAAAGAGACTGAACGTTAGACTTTAAACAGTGCTGAGACTGTGATAGAATATGAGGACTTTTAAGTTGGATGAAATGCATTTTTCCTTATGTTTGGCTACAAGTCTATAGTTGTTGTGGTCATGGTGTCTCTTCACAGCAATAGAACACTGATGAAGACAAAAAGTGTCCCCTGATGACTTGAGCAATACAAACATGCACACACACACACATCCACACACACATGAGATAAGAACATGTACATGAAAGAGCACATCCAATTGTTGAGGGTGTGGCAGACCCCTTGTAACATTTTGTTTCAGGACAAGCATTTTCTCTGAGTTGATCACCAAGCTCCAAATTTGTGGCCACATTCCCTCATAGACAATAACTTTTCCCAAGTGAGATGACAATAGCATAGATGAATGTATACACTAATAATGGGTAGATATTCATAATCTATGTCTAGATTATTATGTTTTTAATTTTGAGTGTGTTTTGCTCCTAGACACAGGAGTAATTCATCCAGAAATTGATGTTTTGTTTTTTTTCCCCTATTGGGAAGTTTCTCTGTATCTAGGTAATTTTCCTCTCAGCCAAGTTTTGGGAGTTTGACGCCAGTGAGCGCTCACAGGCCTTTCATATTTGCTGTTGTTGTTGTTTATTCCACTTGACAAATTTATAACATGAGGTCACACTCTATCTGTGAAGCTTTATTTTCCATCTGCTCTCCATTTTTGCTCTATTATTAGGCTAGGCTTCTGGTATTTTGATCCTGCTTCATTTCCAGGACCCTGTTGACATCAGTGGGAAACCTAGGCAGAGGATAGCATGATACTCAGCACAGCTCCACAGACTGTTTAAAGAAGAACACTAGGTCTTGATATTGGACTTCCACTGGATGAACCACTGCTTATTTCCTGCAGACAGTGGAGCCTATGTAGAATATTTAATACAAACCCCAGTGCAGGGTGATATACTTGTTCCACCACCTACATGTATTGACTTTCTGCTAAAAGGCTTTTAACATAAATTTTAAGGGATTAACCAAATACATCATAAGCTATTGCTGAGAACACAAGGTTTTTAACTGTGTTTCGCCTACATTGATTTCAGTCAATATATTTTAATCACCCCCTTAGTTTACTGTGTCTTTTAATTTGTTATTCATTTACCTCAAACCAGAACTTCACAGAAGCGCTCCAGGCCCACAGGAACTGAAATAGTTTGCTTTCATTATCTGGTGGACCCTCTCGAGCCAGGAGCCCTGGCAGAAACCACAGAACTGTACAAACTGGCAATGTGGGTTTGTCTGTTCTCTATTGATTCTATTTCTGGAAAGGCACACACACACCAGTGCACATGCGTGCGCATGCGCGCGCGCGCACACACACACACACACACACACACACACACACATGCACACCACTGAGCAAGACATGTGATTATACCCTGACTTTACACTACCATCAGAAGGGGACAGGGACCTTTTGCAAGAATGTGATGATGGGATCTCAAGTTTTTCTATTTGCCTTTTATGCGTGACTTTTGATAGCTTTGACTTTGAAGTTTAAGTTGAGTATTCTGCAAGCAGAAATGCAGAAAACTATTATTTCTGCATATGAGATTAAAATTTTGGAGCAGTTTAAGCATCTAATAAGCTGCATAATAAAACACTCCTATAGGCTAGTTTATAAAGACTTTGCTTTTTTCTTCTGAGAACTGCAAAGCACCTCCATGTACCTTTAAAGGAAGAAATGTACCTGTATTTTTCAAAGCCTAAAATGCTGACTTTAAATTGTTTTCTTTCTTTGGTGATCAGGACTACTACTCAGGAAATATGATGTAGTATTTGTATTTACTTATCTATTTCATTAACTATTTTCTTTATGTTGCATGGCCGAGTGAAAAGGTTCTGGTTTTAACTTTAATACTCTGTGTGACCTTGGGACTTAATTTTTCTTATTGTTAAAATTTAAACAACCAAAAGACCTCTAGTGATTTTCTAATATTCAAAGTAAAAATCAGGCTTTAAGGAAAACCCGAGGACTATGCAGGGAGAACATAGGTAGTGGAGAACGGAAGTCTATGGAGTGCTCACATGCATTCACGCACATACACACCCTCAACAGAAAAACCAAAATAGCTCCTCTCTCCTCCTCCCCCAACAATGACAATGCAGCCATCTGTTGGATGTTCCACTTCACTTAGCAGCTGCTCTCAGATACAGAAATCTGCATTCCTGCAGCTTGTGTGGTATGCAGGCAGCATGTGTGGGTATGAGCCTTGGACACTCCCACCCAAAGGAATGGCTTTCATTGAATAGAAATGATTGCCGAGGTTTCTTATTCTTCCATCTCAGAAATGCCTTTTTCCTGACCGTTGGTGTTTAGGCTTTCTCTTCTTCCTTGCCTGTTAAAATGACCATCTTAGACATTGCAGATCAACAAGGATGTGAAGTTGAGGAGGACAGCTGGGGAAGGGCTTTGGTGAAACCCTTGTCTTGCTAGAAACGTCCTCCTTAAAGAAGAGGGGACAGCAGCTGGAACATAAACTTCCATTTGACTTTTATTTTGCCCATACCCCCAGCGATGTACCTAAGTACTGAAGAATACCCATTGTTTAAGTGGAAACTAGGAGGTTTTACAAGCAGCATTAGTCTTAACATCAAACTAAATGAAAATATATACAATGAGTCTCAAAAACAGCATAAAGATGAAGTTTTCTGAGCATTCCCCTTCTTGGGCCATCTTTCCCATGCTGAAATTTGTCTTCTGTGTGTATGTTATATAAAGTGGCATATCTTATTTATTTATTTTTTTTTGGCACTGACAGTGTGGACTTTGGGGGTTGAAAGGAGCAGCAGCTACAAACACAAAACGAGGAAGGATTCTGTCCTACAGGCTTTAGAAGTGAACCTTATGTAAAATTGGATCCTCTTTTGAGTTCATAATTTAGGACATTTGTTACAAGATTACTGTGGTTTTCTATAAATGTTAGTTTGCTGTATTATTTTCCATGAACTAGTTTTCTAAAATGCAGACTATTTTGCCCCCAAAACATGGAAGCACTAGAGCTCGATGAGGCACTGATTCATGGGGTGTCACCCAGAAACAGCTGGTCAGCCATCTGCAGCCCCAGAGTCCTCTTATTTCTACTATATTCAGCTAATCCTTTATGTAGAGGGGAGGAAGACACATAAATCCTGGGAGAAAAAGCACGGCTCGTGTGAGAAATGATGACTAACTTCTGCCAGAGAAAGGGCTGGTGGCCTGATGTGCTGCTGCCTGGGAAGCCCTCTTCTGATGCACACTAAACTTTCAGCCCTTGCTCCATGTGCATTAGTTTCTATGTATCCTGTTCTTTTGGACAAGGAAAGAAATGATGATATCCCATTGACTGTGTTGTGGGAATTGGTCCAGATGAAAGCTCTCTCGAGAGCTATAACTGACCGTTTCCAAGCAGACCCAAGAGTCTACAAGACCAAGGATAACCCTGGTATTCTGACCTATGTGTTTGCCCTCCCATCTCTCACGCACACTAAACTAGACCTTTGAACAGTCATAGATCTTGTGGTCAAATATATTGGGCATGATGAATATTAAAAGGATTTTTTTTGTCAGAACCAATAAATAAAAGAGTAAATCTTTAGGCACTCTTCATCTACTTTAAAATTTGGTATTAGTGTATTAAGGTGATGTACAACTATAATAACATTTTGTTTTGGTTTTCTTCCTGAAAGGGCAAGGGGCCTTGCTAGCAGATGGAGGATGGCTGATGAGGTTATTCCTTCCTTGTGCTACGTGAAACAATTAATTCATTGAGATAACAAAGCCTGGGTGGGAAGGCAAATTTTGGCAGGTGCCCAGGTGTGTGCTGTGTTCAAGTAGGTGTGATTGTAGTTTAACCTTAACGTTGTGTGTCCCTGGATATCATTTTCTCTTCCTTTTTCCTTTTAACCTTTCTTGAATCATCAAAGCCTTTTACCCCTTCTCCCCATAAGTGTGGATATGCAGTGTGCATGCGTGCATGCACACGCGCGCACACACACACACACACACACACACACACAACACACACACACACACCTCTTGAATTGTCAAAGCCTTTTACCCCTTCTCCCCATAAGCATGGATATGCAGCGCGCACACACATACACAACTTTCTCATCTTATTTCTTTATCTTGGTTTATTAGCATTAAGGCTTTAAATTTCTTTCATTATGAACCCTACCACAAAGCAAGACGCATCTTCATCTCTACAATACAGAAACAGGAGAGGTAAACTTTCATCACTGCTTATGACTTGTGTGGTATTATTAAGGTTCTGACACAGTTTACTGATCATCTGTAGTTTTTCTGCTATGTGTCGATGTAAAGAATATATGTTGAAATAGCTCAGTTGGGAGAGCTTTAGGCTGAAGATTATGTGTTAATTTCCTAGAAGAAAAGATAAGTACGCCTTTAATTGATAAGGCGGGGCATTTTATATTGTAAACCTGACAGCACTGTAAACTTTTAAATTTTGTATTCATTCCTGCTTACTTTGCTCCCCATTCAAATAAAGATTGTTTCCACCTCAGCAACACACAAGTCATGTGGACTCTCCTCCAGGCTGTCAGTCAGAGAAAAGATGTACATCTGCCCAGAGTATACATTTGTGCTTGCTCTCTCTCAGTGTTATTTGGGGGAAATATGGTGCATGTTTCCCTGGCTCTTCTAGTTTTACATCTTGAATTAATGCAATTTATTCTAATTTATGACAACTGTTTGAAAGGCTCATTCTCCATTTCCCATGTATAAAGAGGTTATTTACATGGATGTAGAACATAGTAGGAAAATGAATTGATTTGGAAAATCAGATTGATTCAGGTAGAGAAACTGAATGGACCCTGTATTCTTTGGAGTCGACACTGTGCACTATGGCTGGCGGTGAGGACATCTCTTGTAACATTTTTTTCTGCCTCTTTAGAAATAAGAATAAATTTATGGAGAATTTTTTCCCTGCTTCTTAAAAAAGCCTTATACAATTGAGCTAATTGCCTCCCCCTCCTCTCTTGTTCTCTATTCTTGAATTTATATAGCAGCTATCACAATAGTACCTACACACACTGATAGGAGAGCTGGTTACAAAGTGGGGGGAAGGCTGAAAGCGGGGGAAATGTTGTTGCTTTCCTAGAACAAGAGTCAAAGGTCAAAAGTCAACAAGAGGAACTGTCCTTATTGTATCCCAGCATTGTCTTGAGCATAGCAGGTTCTCACGAAATCTTTGCTGGCCTCCATCATTAGTACCCATTCTTCTCAAATTCCTTGTTTAAAGTGAGGTCCTTTTCCACAGTGCTCCACCGTGATCCATTCTCCTGTTGGGGGCTCTCTTCTGAAATGGACAACTAGTGGAAAAGGAATCTCCACAGGGACTACAGGAGCAGGAGAGCCTCCAGGTGTCTGTCCGTTGTAGTAACCATGAAATTCCATTTCCTGCTGACTGTGGCATTTACTTTGTCGATTTTATTTTGTGGATCTGTATAAATAGAGCTACTAACCTAGAAAGTCACAAGCCATACAACGGAGAACTTACTATGTTCCAGATACAGTTCTCAATCATATGTGTATATGTGTAAAAGTGAATTTTTTCATCATCCTCATAACATTTTAATGAAGCATATCCCATCATACTTAGTAACCTTACAGAAATGATAATGTAAAGTGACCTCTGGAGAGGTGAAGTAACAAGTCTGTGAGGATGGTGATTTGAAACCTAGGACATCTTATTCAAACATCCATGGTTTTAAGTACTCCTAATGTCTGGCCTGTTATCATTTACGTCTGCAGTTCAATTTGAAGTGCTGGGAAAGTAATGGGCACATGGCGCACTTCGTGATTGGATCGCGAGGGCGCCGGCCTCAGGGCTAGGCCCGGCGCTTTGGAAGGTGGCAGGAAGTAGGAGGTTGGGCCTAGCATGAAGAAGTGGGTCAATGGAGGCCGCACCTTAAAGGTCATTGATTTCCTCTCTTACTCTTTCTGTGTCCTGGTCACTTCCTAAGAGTTGCTTTGTTCCACAAATGATCCATGTTTCTGCTCGTACGAAAATAAACCAATGTACAACAGCAGAGAAACCGTGGAACCCAATGATCATGTATAAAAACTTCTGAAACTAGAAACCAGAATAATCTCTCCGTCCTGTAAACTGCCTCCTCAAATCACAATGTTGAAAAGAAGCACAATGTTGACTAATGCAGGCTTCTTTCTCAAAATCAGCATAAGTCTCGTAATGAATCAGAAATCAGACCTGGAATATTAAAGAATGGTGAGGAAATACAGTGAGAAGGCTTTGTTTCTGGTTGGTCTAACAAAATAATAAACACAGATGAAGAAGGGAGAGATACTCTGGCCCACAGTTTGAAGGTTTAGTCTGCCATGACAGGAAGTCACAGCAGCACGGGATTGAAGCAGCAGGTCACACTGCATAACTGTGAGGGATCAAAAAGAGATGGATGGCCATACTTATTTTGCTTCCTTCCTCTTAAACCATCAAAATCTAATTTACTTCACCCAGATGTTGCTTCTTGCACATTTTGTTTGCTTAGAGCTTTATATGATACTGTTTTTATATCATACGATTTTTCTTTTTTAAGTTTTATTATTTTACTTATTTATTTTTTATTTTCATTGTGCTTTGCTGATTTCACATCTGGCATTCCTATCCCTCTTAATCTTCCCCTCATATATGCCCTCTGCCGTTGCACCCTCCCCTACAAAACAAAACAAAATTTAAAAGAAAAACTAAAACCGAACCAAAACAACAACAACAGAAGAATCTTGCGGAAGCTGTGCTGTGGCCTATTGAGACACACAGTTTACACCCTAGTCTGTCCTTCTTAACTTGGAAGTGTTCCTTGCCACCCGAGGCCTCTGGCTTCTGCTATACTCACAGATAATGGGCTCTCATTGGAGCTCCTCTTGGATATTATGTTGTCCCGTGTCATGGAGATCCTGCTGTTTTGGATCTGTATGTTTGTCTCCTTCACACACTTCAACACTTCATAGATTTGGTGGATGTTGGGGTGAACCAACTCATAGCCCTGATTCTGGGCCTGAGTGGATAGTAAGGTGGGTCAGCTCCCTACCTGTCTGTCATCATCACTTTCTGGATGAGCTCTCCAGCACTGCCTCTGCTAGGTCCCCCAGTGCAGCCTGCAGCAAGGAGCCAGCCGGTTCTCCTGCTCTCTGGCCCTCAGATCAGATGGTCCTCCTTACTCACATCACCAGGGCATAATCTATTATTTAACCAACGCAAGGGATAGGGCCCTCTTTTCGGATTGCTTTAGCCGGCTTAGGAGGAGAGTGGGAGGGTCAGCTCTCCTGCTCCTATGCCTTAGGGCTGGCTCCCCCGCACCCTCAGCAGCAGGCTTGTGTTGTAGCTGGTACAGGGCAGAGCTGCTTCTCTCACTCTTGTGATCCCAGGGCCAGCTCTCTCTCCTGCCACAGGTGACAAAGGGCGGCGGGGGGGGCAATCTTTCCCTCACCCATGCCACCACATGGCAAGTGAGGAGGTGCAGGGACAGCTCTCCTACTCTCGTGCTCTTAGGGCTGAGTCAACTGCAGCCATTCCACAGTGTCTGTGCTAGTGTGCTGTGCAGACAGGAAGCAGAGGCTGCTTTCGCAGGCACTGCAGGTGAGCGTCAAGGCTAGCTCTTCTCTTGTGATCCCAGGGCCAGCTCTCTAACCTGCCCTTAAGTCAAAGAAAAGTGAAAGAAGGAAGGGAAGAAAGAGAAAAAAGAATTCTGTGCTGGAATGAAATAGGACAGAAGAAGGCGCAGGCATCATGATAAGCTCACAAGTCTCCTGGTCATCCAGAAGGATTCCTAGCTGAGGTGACATGAGAAGGGCATTCACTAATGACAGGAATTTGTTAAGTATGCACTCAGGAGACATTTATTCAACTGTATTTGTGAAATCTGTCTCCCTGTTATATAAGCTATATGAAGATGTTATATACAGGAACCTTGGGGCTGAGGGAGCTCAGACTTAAAGAGGAAGATGTCATGCTCTGAGTCACACAGATCTTGTAGGCAGATCAAAGACTACAAGTCTGTGTCCAAACCCTTCCACATCCTTGTGGCACACGACTCTGAAGTTTATGCAAGCAGCTGGTGGTAACACAGCTCCCAACTCTAAGTGTGCCATGTGGTTTTGCTCCAAGCCTACTCATCCTGCTTCGCCCTGACTCATCAGCATGAAAGACATGGGACAGTCTTTTCACTTCTCTGGTCTGGGCCTGTCTCTATCGTTCAAGTTGGGGACCTGGAATCTGAGCAAATAATGTGTGTTCAGAAGTAAGAGACCTGTGCCTTCCTGAAGCTGAGTGTCACCTGTGTGACACACACGGGTAAGCACAAGGCTAAGCAACTGGGTGAATCAGTCATTCTTGTGTTGCTATGGTAATAATACCTAATAGGGACAGCACACAGAGAAGAGGGCTTATTTTGGCTCACATTTAGAAGTGTCATTCACCATGAACAAGAAGGCATGGTGTTCACAGCAGCGGGGAATGTGGCGTTCTCACACCATGGCTGACCAGGAAGCTCAGAGTTTTGGGCTGCAGCCCATAATGAGCTGCCTGGCCTTAGTGAAGGCTTCTGCCAAGTAGGCCTCACTTTCTAAAGGCTCCTCAATCTTCCAAGATATTGCCAACAGCTAGTAAACAAAAAAGACTATGGAGATATTTCATACAAGGGATGGAGGCTAAAATAGGTTGGCTTTTCCATGACTTAGTTTAGGTAGCTACATGGAGCTCTGAAACTGCTAGGTAGCATCAGGAAATCTCTGAAAAGGACTGCAATCACTCATTTAAAATGCCACAAATGGACAAATGAGACCACGGTAAATTTAAAAAATATATAGTTTTTCAATAAGTTTCCAAAGATGACACAGAGGGTAAGGTAAAAGAATAAGGACTTGAATTTGAATCCAGAGAAGCCAAGTAAAGTCAGAGGCAAGAGTAATCTGTAATGCTAATGTTCCTTCATTAAGATGGGAGGTCCAGGCAGACTCTCTGAATGGGGTGGGGTAGGGGGGAAAGCAAACAAACAATCAAAAAGTCTACAAATCAAAAGTTATCCAAAGAATAATTAATGAAATGAATTAAACAGATATTTCTCAAAAGAAGAAAGTCCAACCTCCTTAGCTAGTGTAGAAACATAAATTAAAACTACTATGAGATTCTTTCTCAGCTCAGTAAGTATAGTTCTCATATATATCTCAATATACATATGTGTATGTGTACATGTAACAATAATAATCAAATAAACGGGTTACTTACTTGAGAGTTGAGGGGCATGGAACGGGCTTGAGGGAGAATATCAAAGAGGAGCATGAGGAAGGAAAGTTATATAATTCTGTTTCAACTACAAATATACTAAAATGAAATAAAGAAATGATGGGAAGGATGCATTTTAAAAGAACCCTTATATATTATTAGTGGGGACGTAAATTGGTTATACCACTATAGAAATAAATCACCACTATGGTGGTTCTTCAAAAAAAATTAAAGAAAAGAAAAGAAAAAAGAAAGAAAAAGAAAAAAAGAAAGAAAGAAACAGAAAAGTATAACCTGGCAGTTATTGTCTCTTCTGGCTAGACACCTAAAGGAATTTAAGTCAGCATGTCAGAGAAATAATATCTGCACATATATGATTGTTGCTTTATTATTCATAGTAGCCAAGAAATGGAAACAGCATAGATGCTCTTCAATAGATGAACGGATGACTTAAATAAGTTACACATGCACAGTGGAGCTTTAGTCAGGTTTGAAGAGTTATATTTTAACATTGCATGAAAATTGATGTTTTATCTTGTATGTAGACTCTAGATTGATGAGATTTTTATACACACATACACCAACACACGGATATGTTCTGAAATTAATTGAGGTACTGTGAGGAAAGAGGAACATTCTAAGGTAATGGGGAACATAGGAGGGTACTATTTTTGTAATTTTCTTATATTGTGTACTTGATATAAATATGTATCATGCAGATAGACTGGGGATGATTCATGAGTGGGTAGTTATGGACAAAGACATAGGTGGGAATGAATAGGAAAGAGGTACAATAACGTACACATATACTCAGGCATAAACTCAAAGGAAAAGAAGACGAGGACTCTGCAGCTGTAGTGATGGGTGCCGAGCACGGTAGCCTCCGGCAATCAGGCAAGCCCTCTGTCCTGGGTACTTGCTTCATTTACATAAGGAAGACAAACAGCATTGGTGAACACATAACCCCAAATCTTCAAACAAGTGACAGTTGGTTTAATTACTGTCAATTAGACCCCAATCCTAACTACTCTCTGTTACAACACAGGGCCTACTTCAAGGTCTTTAAGGGATAACATGAGAGGATACACTCAGTCTCTCACTTAGAAGTATTCCGAACTTTACTGCACTGTTCAGGCTATGCCAAACCTGTCTGAGTCCGCCTTTCACTTGGGACGGCTTCTCAGCATTCTCACCAAGTCTCTGTTTCTTCCCTTCTTGTCATGACCATCTCTTATTTAATAGGCCTCATCTCAAGCATGTCCAACTCAGGAACATGGGGTTTATTCTTTTTATTGCTGTGACTGTCAACTTCACAGCATCTTATTTTAGTCAGTTGAGACTGACATAAAAACTGATATTTATGTTAGCCTACCTGAGATTCTTTTCATGTAAAAAGCTTCTTCTTTTGGGAGAACATTCTTATATTTTGTCAGCTTCCCTTTTCGTAGCTACTGTGTGACACCCGAAGCCAAAAGCAAAAGGTAGCAGAAAAGCAAAAATATGAACTCATGTGAACTCATGCTCAGAAAGCTTCAGTAGGCTTTGGATTCACTTTAGCCCAGAAAGAAGACTTAGCTCGTCTCCTGTTGTATGTACACCTGCTTTTTCATCCCCAACAAGCACAGCAGAACAAGCCCCACCTTATGTGGCGGAAATAATGCACAGCAGAAGCCTCCTTTGTACTGCTTGATATTAATGCTAATGTTCAAGAGTTAAATATAGCACAAAGCAAGTGTGTCAGAAGGGAAACAAGTGCCGAAGCAACTAGCTTTACCCTGCTAGGGGTTGGGTAGGGAAGGCAAGATGTGATCACTGCATACTAGAATAAACTGCCAAAGTGGTAGGCTGCTAAGAGGAGATAGGGTAGATATATGGAACTCAGTCACATTAACCTAATGTATTTGATATCAAAGGAAACACAAGAACATTGCGTGGTAGGATATGGATGAAGTGTCTAGAATAACGACACAAACCATGTGCTGATTAATAAGTTAGGTCAATTGGAAATGTATCCCCTCCCCTTAAGTTTCTAGTAGATGCAGTAAGACATAATATGTATGCATTCTATTATTCTGCCTAGCTTTAATTGCCTAATTGTGAGACACCACTTTGAAAAATTCTAGAAGAAATGCTTTATGGGTATGCTAGCTACTTTTACTATTGCAGTGACAAAACACCTGGCAAATGCATTCAGGAAGGAAGCTTTCTCAACAGATAATGAGAACTCTTTCAGGGTTTGCAACACTGAATGCTAACTAAAACCAAAAGGTTGCATACTGTCTCTCACTTACTACCTGGTAACCACACCCAAGTCATTTCATTTCTTAATCTCTCTAAGTTCAGTGCTCTTGTATAAAAAGAAATCAGAGTTGCCACTCCACCTCTTTCATATGGGCATAAGCGTTTGGCTATGGTTTGATCAATATAACCCATCTTGGTGGGGAAGGCATAGTGGGTTGTGCTTACAGTAGAGAAACAGGGAGTCATGAGTTCCAGTGTTCCTGTGTGCTCACCTTAATACCCGTGCACATGTGTGCTCACCTTAATATCCGTGCACATGTGTGTTCACCTTAATACCCGTGCACATGTATGCTCACCTTAATACCCGTGCACATGTGTGCTCACCTTAATACCCGTGCACATGTGTGCTCACCTTAATACCCGTGCACATGTGTGCTGTGTGCTCACCTTAATACCCGTGCACATGTGTGCTCACCTTAATACCCGTGTACATGTGTGCTCACCTTAATACCCGTGCACATGTGTGTTCACCTTAATACCCGTGCACATGTATGCTCACCTTAATACCCGTGCACATGTGTGCTCACCTTATCACTGGTGCTCATGTGTGCTTACGTTTTGACGGAGTCTGAATTCTCAGCCATGAAAAGGAACCACTCACTTTAGGTTAATTTAGTACTCTATCACATTCACGAAGATATTAATAGTGGTAAATGACAGGCCTGTACAACGTGTTCACCTATGCCATGGAGCTTGCCAAGGGGAACCTTCACTGCATCTCCATAAACCAGAGCCGTTGACTGAGTCTGTGCCAGAGCACAGCTTGTTCTCAGTAGTCACTCCCTCTTCAGCTAATAGACCTGTCTGCAGCACTTAGGACAATCAGTGGCACTCAGTAGATGCTCAGAAAATCTTTAGTGAGCAAGATTATGTCCAAGTAAATGTATATTTTAACAAGTCTTAAAATACCACAACAGATAATAAGAATGCTTTCAGGGCTTGCAATATTGAATGTTAACTAAAACCAAAGGCTACATACACATATAGTCCATCACTTACTACTTGGTAATCATACCCAAGTCAGTTAATCTCTTAATATCTTCGAGTTCCGTGCTCTTGTAAAAAAGAAATCAGAGTTATCATTCTACCTCTTTCATACAGGTATCTTGAAATCCAAAAGTTAGTTCTTGGATGGACATTGTCGTACTTAACTCTAATCCAAACATTCGGGATACTGAGAGATGAATGAATTTAAAGTTAACTTGGCCTGTATAGAAAGCTCTTGTCTCAAACCAAAAGGAAAAGAAGAAAAAACAAGTATGCACTGCATTATTGGCATAGTAATGGAAAAACAGTAAGTAGCCAACAAATATTACATGCGTGGAAATTGAGTTTGAGTTTTGAGTTCACAAAACAAAAGGTACGAGCTTTCCCCTAAATTCAGTGTAGGTGCAAGGATATTTTGCTGATGTGTAGCCTTGCAGTTCTTACACAACCGAAATGAAGCACTTTGGTAAGTTCTCCTATCGACTAGATTGTGTTAGGTAATGAGGAGAACTAAGGAGGGTATAGTCATTTCAAAAGAAACGAATAAGTTGGTTTTACTACTTTTTAAATAAATAAAATTCAATGAAGAAAATACATAGGATCCAAGTTGAAGCTATGATTTGACATGGGCTTTGGCTCAAGACATCAAGACAAGGTATCTAAGAAAATATGCATGAATGTGTCCCCTTCATTGAGGATAGATTGCTCATGTGTCTGGAAAGATGAAGGCCTATCTCCCAGAAACAAAAATTGCCAAAGTTCTTGGCGGATCCTAGGAATATAGTAGTGGTATAGTAGTGACTAGGTGTATGCACAGGATATGCTGTTTGGGACTTGACAATGTCTTCTTAATTTCAGGACAAAAAATAATTAAGGGAATAACATGCAAGAGATTATAATGAACAAATGAATTTGAAGTGTAGGGATGGCACAATTCCTAGAAAAAAAGACCAGTCGGAGCCCTAAAAAAAGCAGAAGTTATGCCTGCTTTAAATCAAACCCACTTTCTGGTAGAACTGAAATAGGACAGAATAGAGCATTAGGAAATGAACATTTCAATTCAGCAAGTCTGTAGCAAACAGAATCTATTCTGCTCATAGGCTGACAAAATACTTAACCAATCCCAAGTCATATGATGTGATATTGACAGTACCCCTATGACTGCAGCTTTAACATTACTGGCTCAGAAAGATTAATTTAGAGACAGGATACAATGAAACTTGGCAGGGGCTGACAAGCACACTGTGTAGAAGAAGTAAAAGTAAAGAAGAAGAAGAGAAGTAGGAGGAGGAGGAGCAACAACAGCAACAATGAATCACAGGAAAGAAAACTAAACTTAAATGAAGAATGAATGACTGAATAAATGAGTGACATTCCTCTGACTCAGGAAAGGTTATCCCAGGCAAAACCAGTTGGCTCAGTGATGCTAATGGAGAGTAGACCTGAGAAATGCACAGAAAAGCAAGCCCTCTCCTAGGTCTCTGAGCAGTGATCTAAGAGGCTGGACAGTGTTCACATGAGAGATGGGTTTCAGAAACTTGCTCTGGAAGGCCCTAAAGCAGTGGTTCTCAACCTATCTATTACTGTGACCCTTTAATGTAGTTCCTCATGGAGTGACCACCCCAACAATAAAAATTATGTCATTTTTACTTCATAACTGTAATTTGCTATTGTTATGAATCAAAATGTTAAGTATCTGATATGGATGTTATCTGATATATGACCCCCAAAGGGTCACAATTCCCAAGTTGAGAACTGCTGTCTTAGAGGGTTGTTAAAAATGAAACTGATTGAAGAATGAAAAAGAGTTACCTGATGCAAACTTCTGGAGGGTAGAACACAGGAGCAAATGCAAAGAGGATGAGATATACCACTGGCTGATAAACACGGGCCAAGGCACAGTGCATCCAGGCTAGTGGTCTGCTCTTGAGCAGGAGAGATTCTGATCTTACCGTGGGAGCATAGGATAGCCTTGATGTGCTCCAGTAGAAATATGATAAGGGGAAAGATTTTGATTCCGGGATATAGGTTTTGTGATCAAAACTTGACAAAATGTTCTGGAATGATAAAGGGCTGTGAGCGTTCAGGTTTTGTATTTTCTAGTACTAGCACTGTTTTCGCACCAACTTTATACAACTGTGTTGTTGCTTGGTTTCAGTTCTTCAATTGAATCTTTGCTTCCCCCCCCCCCATATTGAAATTCTGCAGATATAGACGCTAATTAAAATTGCTTACAGTCCTAGGTACTCCTCCCATCACATGGCCTTGCCTTCCTGCATGGCTGCAGGCATTCTCAGATGCCAGACAACTGCTCTGATGTGTAAGATGTCAAAAACACAGCTCACTCATGTCGCTTCCATGTGGTGCCACTTGCGGGGAATTATCATTTTTGATCTCAGCTTTGCCAACTGTTTGAGATCCAGGAACCCAAGAATTTGTGACCAGACTGTAGGCCTGTGTTTGAATGACAGGTAGGAAAAGCTTAGAAAATGCATAGAGTAGTTCTAATAGTGTCAAGGAAATGTTAGAAAAAATAAGATAAAAATTTTAATGAAAACATCCATATTCCGTTTTGAATTTGTTAAATTTCACTAAAATAAAGATACATAATCAGTTTTAATTTAGTAAGTCTGACTACAACAAAGAACAAACCAGTAAGATGTCACATTTAAAGCCTGGGCTAGGGAAGGAATATAATTGGCTAGCAATACCTTAAAAATGTTCATTGTTCCTAGCAATCAGAGAAATGCAAATCAAAACAACTTTAAGGATTCATCTTACTCCAGTCAGTATCATGAAGATAAATAGAAGAATGGACAACAAATGCTAAAGAGGATGTAGGGTAAAGGGAACCCTTGTTTGCTATTGGAGGAATTACAAATTGGCCCAGACCCTCTGGTAATCAGTGTGGAGAATTCTCAAGAAACTCAGACTAACCCTCCCATATGACCCAGATACACCACTCCTTGGTACATGTCCAGAGGGCTTGGCACCGTCTTTTGCTGATACTTGCTCAGCCATGCTCGCTGTTACTCTATACCTAATATGTAGGAAATGGAAGCAACCTATATAGCCTTCAATAAACAAATGGATAATGAACATGTTACTGGGAGTGCTGTAAAGAAAAATGGCATCATAAAATTTGCTGACAAATGCGTAGAACTAGAAAAGCTTATATAAAGTGAGGTAACCAAGATCCAGATAGTCAAACATCACATGTTCTTTCTCATGTGTGAACCCTAATTCCAAAGCTTCACAGGTGAATCTACAATCTAGAGTGGCCACAGGAACCAGAGAAGTAAAATGGTGACTAAAAAAGTGGGAGCAATACAGACGGGAATCATCTAAATATTTTTAGAGTGGAGAGGAAAGTAGGGAGAGGGGTGCTTCATGTAGGAGCAGAAGGGGGAAGTTAATACAGGAGCAGAGGGAGGGAGGAGGGTAAATAAGAGTGAGGATTCTGAAAATGTCATGAGGAATCATATTGTTATCTATTTTACTGAAGCTACATACAATATGTATAAGTCTGCATGTATACATACATATAGTTTGTTTTAATTTTTCTTTTATTGAAAATACATTATTTTATTTTTATCTATTTTGATTAGGACTTCCCCTCCCTATACTCCTCCCAGTTTCTCCCCATCTCCCTTGCCATCCAGATATACCCCCTTCTGTCTCCCAGTAGAGACAAACTGGTGTCTAAGAGATAATAATAAAACAAAATAAAATATAATAATATAAAACAAAACATATTGGAAAGAGGACACAGTAAACAAACAGAAGGAAAAGAGTCCAAGAAAAGTTTGAAGAAACAGACATAGACGCATAGTGACACTCATTCGCATACCCAGGAATCCCACAGAACACTTACTGGAAGCCATACTCAAAGGATCTGTATGGTAAAAAAAAAAAAAAAGAGAGAGAGAGAGAGAGAAAAGTAAACCAAATAAAAAATGATAAAAACTTAATTTGTGTGTTGTTTAAAATAATTATACAAAGCAAATATATTTTGATCATATTCTTTACCTCTCCCAAGTTTCAGATCCTCCCCCTCTCCACATCTACCCAACTAAGCTCTTTCCCAAAACACAAAGAAAAACTCAATATAACAACAAACTCCAAATAAGAAAGTAAAATAAAACACCATCAAAAAAGAAAAACAAAATCACCAAACTTTAACCAAATAAAAATCTGTGGAGTACAATATCTGTTGGTTACCTCCTCCTGAACATCAATTCTGCCCTGCAGTAGTTAATGTACCTATTGCCACTCCATTGTAATAAAACTGATTTCCCTTCTTCTGACAGGTATAAAAAACATTTCAGTTGTTAACATTTACCCTAGTGCCTAGGTTTTTATTAATTCATTCATTCATTTTTTAAAAAAATTAACAAAACAAAGTATAACATAAAACAAAAACCATAATACCAAATTTATGCAAGACAAACCAATGGAATGTAAAGAGCCCAGGAGAAAGCTCAAGAATCTTAAGCCCACTAGTTTATACACTCAGAATTCCATAGAAATACTAAACTGGAAGCCATAATATATGCTCAGAGGACCTGGCACAGACACATGCAGGCCCTGTGCATGGTGCTTCAGTCTCTAAGGTCATATGAGTCTTGCTCATGTTGATTTACAAGGTGGTGTTTGCTTGGTGTCCTCCATCCTCTTTGGCTATTATACTTTTTCTGCCTCCTCTTCCAAGGGTTCCCTGAGCTCTGAAGGGAGGGATATGATGGAGTCATCCATTTAATGCTGGACGTTCCAAGGTCTCTCACTCTCTGCATAATGTCTTACTGTGGGTCTCTACATTTGTTTTCATCTACTGCAGAATGAAGTATCTGATAATGGCTGAGCAATGCACTAATCTATGAGTATAGCAGCATATCGGGAGGAGTCATATTATTACTACTCCCCTCCTCTTTTAGACCAGTATTAACTGTTTTTACCCTAGTTCCCTGGGCTATCAGTCTCAGATTCTTGGTCACCTGAGCAGTGTCAGTCACTCCCCCATAGGTATGACTCAGAGACTTGTCTTCTAGATCACTCTAGTTCTTTTTCTTTTATTTTATTTATTTATTTATTTTTTCCATACATTGTTTTGTTTTATTTTTTCCATTCAAGAACATAATTAAAGAAATAAATTTTTTTTTCCTTTCTTCCCCTTCTCCCGGTCCCCTCCCACTACCCCCCCACCCCTCCTCCCTCCCCCTTCTTCCTTGAAAGAGGGCATGGTGCCCTGCCCTGTTGGAAGTCCAAGGCCCA
>PVIU01018213.1:0-5000 GCA_004026605.1 Ondatra zibethicus
TTCTGTTCAGAAACATGCATCTTGTCTCACCGGCAGACCAGTTTTAACACTGCCTTTGTAGACTGCCCCATGACAAGAACAGGACCTGGTACAGAATGTTCATTTAAAAGCTAATTGCCTCATACCCACTAAGATGACTACTACAATAAATAAATAATAAATAGATGTGTTCTCTCTTGCAGAACAGGAGCTCCGGAGGTCAAAGACCAGGGCCTCTCTGCATCTCAGTTCAGGGGCTGACCCATGCAGCTGCTGGCAACCCCAGACAGGACATAACCATCTCAAATAACAAAGAGCAGCCTCATTTGTGAAGGGCTTGCATATGCTGAGTCCTTCACCAACAACATCTCACCATGTCTTTCCAGCTGCCCTCTGAGGTTCTGCAGTGCTAGCTTGGTGAAACAAATGAGTTAAGGTGCATGCCCCCAGCCAGCAGGCAAATTATCAGTGGAGCAAGGTTTGGGCACTGTAGCCCATACTCACAGACCATAAACCCTCATGAGTCATAAGTAGACTGAGTCTCCTTGTCTTAGCGCATGCTGGGAGGGGAGAGGGGCTCACTAGACCTATTCTGCAGTTACATATGACAACCTGAGGGAATGTTCAGGACATTCTATTAAGCAAAATGGGGCAGTTGCAAAGGACAGACACTCGCTGACTCCTTTCCTGTGACATGCCCGCCAGCAGTCAAAAAGAGACAGAGTGTAGATTGACGGTTTCCAGGGGAAGAGACAGTTGTTTGATAGTTGCAACTATGAAAGTTGAAAGTTAAAGTTCTGAAGTCTAAGGTCTATTTCGCTTCGGTGTAAGTACGCTTGACACAACTGAGCTGTCCCCTGAAGACGGACAAGGAAGCACATTTCATGTTGTGTGTGCTCTGCCGCAATACAAACGCTGACGGCTGAGAACAAAGCCTATTTCTTTACTGGGCTTCATTCCAGATTTTACAAACTGTTCCTAATCATAGTGATAAGCAAGTGACCTGTGATCTACAGCTAAACCCAGAAGGAAGACCACAGCGGCCATGCTGGGTCTGTACACAAACAGCCCGTATCGTTCTGCAACTTAGTGTCACTGCATGGGACCCAAAACCAGAGAGAAATAGGCTGGAGAAGAAAACCATGAAGGCAGGGGGACAATAGGAGAGAGTAGGTACAAAGAGCTCTGAATTATCATGGAGGGTGGGGGTGAATCCAGCCTCTAGTGTCTGGGTTCAAAGGGCAACAAGGAGGTGGCAACAGAGGAGCTAGGCCAAACCTGGTTCAAATCCTCCCGTCCCCACTTTTTAGATATATAATGTAAAAGCAGATGCTGATGGGGTTCTTTTTGTCAGCCCCTAAAATATAGATTTTTCTCATGTATAATGAGAATTAGTGACCATAGTAACTGGGTAGGATCAAGTATAAGCCAAAAACCTTACCACAGTGCCAGTCAGAGACTGGTCTTCCCAGTCAGGGACTGGTCTTTGTACAAGAAGGCTGTGGAGGAATAGGAGGAGGATCTATTCTCTAAATGGGAGAGAGAAAGAAAGGTTTGAAACTCAGACTCAAATCCCAAGCTGGCTCCACAGTGGCCTTCAGGAGAGTATTCCTACACCCCCACCTCCTCTGAGAAAACAAGTCTCCTGACTCTTGTGTCCTAAGAGGCTGAGGGACAGGTGCCTATGGGAGCTGAGGCAGGCAGAGGAGGCCCCCTGGAGGACACAAGAAAAAGGGACACCAACACTGGAGAACAAGTCCATGGCTTGCCTCAGCATGCAAAGCAGGTTTCTCACTGTAGCCAGGTAAGGGAAAAGTTAAGGCAAGAGTAGACTGATGGGGGAGACTCGCCTGATGCCACTTCAGAAAGGACTTGGGAACAGAGTATGCTGTCCTCTGCTTTCTGGTTGGCTTGGCATACCTCCATCACAAACACCGTTTCTACAAACATTATACAGTTATACGGTGTGTATAAGAGAGGGTTAAATTATGTAAGCATATTAAAATATAGGAAAGTTGTTGCAGTACGGAAACACACAGTGTAGGAACACGGTATAAACACAGCCATGTTTCCTAGGATTTGCTCTGAAATCAGAATGTTCGGGTATTTCCCTGTGGACCCCTCTCTGGACCTGTTTGACAGGCATATCAAAAGGGGCTCCTGAGAAGACGGAGCAGTGGTGATTTACTCTTCCAACTTTAATACACCAAAGTAGTTATCGATTCAAAAAGGGCAGTGTGCTGGTCAGAGTCTGGCTCTGTGTTCTTCCTTCCTTCATCCGTCAAGTATAGTGACTGGTGCTGACCAGCCCGGAAGTTTCATTCTTTGCTGCTCTCCATGAGCTGAGCTAAGTCTGGTTTTTAGCCACTTAAATTCTTTTAGGCAAGTCTCTGACATGACCACCTTGTTATAAGTGATAAAAGGAGCCAGAGATGTTTAGCAGATATCTTAAGAGCTTAACTGACCCACTATTAATTAGGTTGATGTCAATCTTCTAAATTTTTTTCTAAATAAAAGCATCATGCCTAAGTTTGGGGGAGTCATTGAGATAAGAGATTCCCTTGATGGGCTGGGTAGAAGGCTCAGTTGGTAAAGTGCTTGCTGTGTAAACATGAGAGCCTGAGTTAGGATCCCAAGCATCCATGTAAAAGGTGAGCTTGGGATGTGTGTGTCTGTAACCCCAACACTGGACAGGCAGAGACAAGGATCCCCAAGGCTTGCTAGCTGGCCAGTCTGGTCCAATTAACTCCAGGTTCAATGAGAGACCCTGTCTCAAAAACTAAGGTGGGAAACAATTGAGGGAGGCACCTGATGTCAGCCTTTGGCTTCTTCATCACACACATACATATATACATACATGTAAACACATACAAATAACATACACACAAAGAGGAAGAGAGAGAGATTCACTGGAGGACATGCCATCATAAATGAATGTATAGAATTATTACCACTCTGGAAAAATTGCCTCTCTGCAAGTCATACAATAAATTAAGTGGGAAGGTCACTATCTAAATCTATGAAGTTCAGGACTGTGGTAGAGTCTCAAGCCACCAGCTTTGCAAGCAGCAAACCCTCTGTATCTGCTAGAGGACAATTCTTCAGATCATCACATTTCTGGATGTGTAGGCTATTCTGCAATTCAATCTAGTAACAGAGTTGGATGGTCTGACTTCAAGAAAAGACAACTCCGGTGATAAACGGTCACCAGGCATTCATTCATTCATCATTCACTGTCTCTGCAAATATTAACCAAGCCAATTCTGTGTACTTGGCACTGGGCTGGGCACTATAAACACTAAAGTAACAAACATATTCCACAAGAGCTTCCCAGAACCAGTATCAGGCAGACCATGTGTCCTGATGAGAATGCAATTAAATGGAAATTACCGTGAAAAAGTGAATCCCAATATCTGTGTTATTTGACGAATTCACCACTGCATACATCACAGGCTCTAAGGTGTAATCACAATAAAATCTGGAATATTCTTTAATCCTAATAGCAGGAAAATTCTGTGTGTCCTATGACGAAGTGACATTTAAGTCAACAACAAACCACACATATTGTACTGGGCCCAAAAGATGGAAACAGAGCTAAAAAAAAATATGAGCTTGCATTTAACTCTTTAATCATGTTTTAGCAATTAAACAGCTTTCCCTCAGACTATGGACGGAGCATACTCTGTAGTATGACACCAACTCAACACCATTACACTCCAGATTCTTCAGCAGTCAGCAAGCACCCAAGGTCTCCAGGCTCCACCCCACCACCCCATGTTTTTTATAGTACCTTCCTAGTTTTAGATCCACAAATACTTACTTGCCGAGAGGATATAAAGTAAATACTTAAATGTTACAAGGGAACAAGGCCGTACCATGTAGTCCAGGTGTGGAGGAAACCATCTGTGATCCCTTAGATGAGAAATGGCCCCCAATGGCTCATATGTCTGAATATTTGGGTCCCCAGTTGGTGGAACTGTTTAGGAAGGATTAGAAGATGTGGCCTTGTTGAACGAGGTATGTCACTGGGGAGCGGGCTTTGAGGTTTCAAAAGGCCCACACCAATTCCCAGTTAGCTCTCTCTGCCTCATGCTTGTGTCTCAAAATTTAAGCTGTTTGTTGCTCCAGTGCTGTGCCTGCTGCCATGTTTGCTCCCCACCATTATGATCATAGACTCCAGCCCTCTGAAACTAGAAGCCCCAAATAAACTCTTCGTTCTATAAGTTGCCTTGGTCATGACGTTTTATCACAGATCAATAGTAAAGTAGCTAAAGGCTGGCTCAGAGGTTGAGAGCACTGGCTGCTCTTCCAGAGGTCCTGAGTTCAGTTCCCAGCAATCACATGGTGGCTCCTAGCCATCTATAATGAGATCTGGTGCCCTCTCTGGCATACATGGAGGCAGAATGAAAACTAGCTAAGGCATTATTAAGACATTATCCCATCTTGGTTTATATATGTACACTCCAAAATGTCCACACAAAGACAAAATTGCCTGATAACACATTTCTGAGGACATATGCCCATTGTTAAATAAAAAATAACTGTATATCCAAACTTGTGGAACATACAGGTTGTGTGTGTGTGTATGTGTGTATGTGTGTGTGTGCATGTTATTGGATGCTAATATCAAGAAAAATTTTAACATTTGAAATTAATGAATTATACATCAAGCCTGAAGAATTATAAAAGGGAAAAAAGAAATTCAACATTTAAAAAGAAGACAATAAAAAACACAACAAAGGACTGGACAGATAAGTGAGAAGTTGAGAATGCATGCTGCTTTTTCAGAGGACCTGGGTTCAATTCCCAGCACCAGCAGATGGCTTACAACTGCCTGTGACTCCAGCTCCAGGGGATCAATGCTCTCTTCCGACCATGTATTTACACACACACACACATCTGCTGGGAATATACTGTCTACCCATACACACACACACACACCTACTGGGCATGTATACACCTACCTATACACACACACACACACACACACACACACACACACACACACCGGCTGGGCATGT